>WYDI02024568.1:36855-56326 GCA_009867235.2 Psittacus erithacus | reverse complement strand
CCCTACAGGCCCTTGTCCAAAGCCCCTCTCCAGGTTTCCTGGAGCCCCTTTAGGCACTGGAGCTGCTCTAAGGTGTCTCCTTAAGGAGCCTTCTCTTCTCCAGGCTGAACCAGCCCAGCTCTCCCAGCCTGGCTCCAGAGCAGAGCTGCTCCAGCCCACTGAGGTGCTTGAACTAGCTGAGTATTTGAATAGCTGAGTTCAGATAACTGTCTCCTGTTGATGCTTTCCACTCAGTTTTATAGTAGAAAAATAACTTCAAGCAGAAAACTCTCACGGGTAATAGAAGTGTCATCCCTGCATTAATGCTGCAGGAGGCTCTGGTAGGAATTAAGCCAGTTGCACACAAGCAGGAGTGAAACCAGTTTGTTATCTCCTGGATGCTGAGTTCCATCTCTAAGCACCTTCTTTGTTAAGCATGGAAAGGGTTAATATATTGTTAAATCGTAGTTTTAAATTGCTTTAAAGGACGTTCTTGCTGAGATGTGAAGGTGGTTTTGGCACATGGGAGGTGTAAAGGTTCTGTTCTGAAGCTGTAGAACCTGTTGGGGAAAAGGACCAGTTTTGAACAGGCTGTCTGTGTGAATGTAATAGCTGGAGCAGAGTGTCAGCGACAGGAATACGAATATCACAGAAATAACCTTGTGAAGTGGCCTCAGAAATTGCATTGGCTTGGAAAGTGAAAGTCTTCAGACCCAGTACAGTCAGCGCACTTTTTTATCAGCATGGACATCAGAAATGCTTTATTTCTGCTTTATTCATATCATTGATTTGTAGCAGATTCTTGCTGTTATTGGTGTACAGTTTATCGACCTGGTCTGTGATGTGTGCTGTATGACAGCAATGTTGTGTACATGACCTTTCAGCTTGTTGAGTTTTGCGTATGTCAGTAGTGTTTTTGACATTGATGTGAAATGGCTGCAACTGTGTGTTGCTGGTGTGTGTTGAAAAACCTGTCCACAAATTAGAGCTTTTTGAGTGTCTGGCTCAGCACATGCATATGCTGTTGGGTGATGGCTTCTGAAGACGCAGCCTTTTTTTTGTTGTTTGAATTCATAGGACCTGACTTATTGTTAAGACCTTATCCTCCTGTCAGCAAGGAACAGGGAAGCCTAAGTGGTATGATGGAATTAGTTGAGGAAATAAGGCTTTGCAGACTGGTAGTGTGCCATTTTCAAGCTGGATGTGCCTGTTGTAAAGAGATTCAAAGCAAAAGTTTCCTGTCAATGTTCATATGAAGACAGGCTGAGAGCTGGGCTTGTTCAGCCTGGAGAATGGAAGGCTTCAGGGAGACCTTAGAGCAGCTTCCAGAGCCTAAAGGGGCTGACAAGAAATCCGTAGAGGGGCTTTTTGCAAGGCCATGTAGGAAAGGGACAAGGGGGAATGGCTTTAAACTGGAAGAGGGGAGATCAAGGTTAGATATAAGACAGCAGTTCTTTACTATGAGGGTGGTGAGGTGCAGGCATAAGTTGCTCAGAGAAGCTGTGGCTGCCCCATCCCTGGAAGTGTTGCAGGTCAGGATGGACAGGGCTTGGAGCAACCTGGTCTAGTGGAAGGTATCCCTGCCCATGGACAGGGACATGGGGGTTGGAGCTGGATGAGCTTTAGGGTTCCTTCCAGCCCAAACCAGTCTGGGATACTATGATAAGATTCTATGAAAATGAAGTAGTTTTGCATATGTTTACAGGAGCCTAACTATGAGGGGAGCTGTGGGGGAAGTCTGGAGTGCGCTTGCTTAAGAATTGGATGGCTAAGCAGATTTAGCAGTTTGATGATGGAAGCCGTTGTAGGGTGATAAAGTGAAAAACTGCTTAGAAGAACTTTCTTTGCAGCCAGAATCTTGATGATTATCAGTGGACAGAATACTCCTGTATTCATGCTGTAAATGGATGAAATACAAACACATGTGTGGCACTGTTCTGCTTTCTTTTTGTTTCAGTTGACCATGCTCTTGCTCGCTTAATAACTGCATACGCTGAACATGGCCACAAGGCAGCCAAAATAAACCCACTGTTTGCTGGCCAAGCTGTTATGAACACAGTACCCGAAATCCAGGAATTGGCTGATGTTCTTCAGGGGCCTCTCATTACTACAGGTATGTCTGCAACCTTAGCACAGCAAGTTCTCTTCAGGGGTGATCGAGAGGCTGTGGCCTCTGCAGAAGAACCAAATATTAAGTGGTGGTTCAATCAGTAATGAACTGTTGGACTGAAAATTGTTAACTTCAGCTTATTTATGTGTTGCAGAAGCAATGTAACGGGTGGTTGCCTTCTAGCATCTTTGGAAATCATGAAAATTCTTTCTTGTTCTTAACAACTCCTGAGGTTACACATTAATTTCTTGTGTTGCTGTAACATTCTGTGATTTACCATAACACTTAACACGTAGTGAAGCTGTCAGCGCACTGGGGAAGAAGTTAAGACTTGTCTTTTCTTGGATCTCTTAGATTCTCTCTGTGGCCTTGAACAAAGGAGGGTCTCTCTCTGTGCTTTGTTTTCCCCATCTGCAAAACAGGTGCTTATATACTTGTGATGCAGCTGGACTGGAGCTCATCTGTCTGAGCCACGAGATACTGAGTGCTGTACTGAGTCACACAAACAGGGGCTTTGTGTCATTCATGGTAAACTTTTTCAGAAAGACATTTTGAGCACTTCACTCAATGATTTTGAGCACTTTACTCATAAGTAAGCAAGAGACCCTCATCTGAATACCACTGAAGTGTGCATATAAAATGATTTGAGTTTTGTTTTTAAGTGAAGGAAAGAAAGACAAGACTTTAATTTATATACTCAAAATGTTAATGTAATTGCAGGACAACAGTTTTGGTCTCAGTGCTTCTCCCTTCTCCCCCAAAGAGCTAAAACCATTCATTTCCCACCAGGGCTTCTAAACATGGGAAAAGAAGAGGCTTCCCTAGAGGATGTGTTGGCTTACCTGGACCATATATTCTGTGGGCATATTTCTATAGAAACAAGCCAGCTTCCAACTTTGGAGGAGAGAGAATGGTTTGCTAAAAGGTTTGAAGAGCTAAAACAAGAAGCATTTACACCTGAAGAGAAGAAACACTTGTGTAAACTGATGCTGGAGTCTCAGGTGCCTTGTTTGCTACTATTGAATTGTGATAGTCGTGGAATCTGGCATGAGCCCTTTACTGCTCCAGACATTATTCATGCAGGAAAAGAACAATCACTGTCCTGAAAGGCTTTGACAGTGTGTGCAAGAGGAGAAATACAAGGTTTTGCTTGAAGAAGTGCTATACACAAATGCAGGAATCTCAGTGGAGGTTGTTGCTGAACCTGCTTAGCACCCATTATTGAAACAAATAGTAGTACCTTTTGGTTTGTATTGATTACTTTTGAAATTATTTATAGGAAAATATTTCCAGCCCGTTCCAAACCCAAAAGGCTTTTAGAAGTAATTAGAACATATATTGTGTATAATATGGATTCTTGTAACACATGGTCTTTATCATCCAGAGACACAAATAATGACCCTCCGAACCCATGAGTAATCAGTCTTCAAAAGTGAGATTCTCTTAGGCTGATCTGACAACTTATATTAAATGTTACTGCTGAGAAGGGAGCGTTGGGCAGAGCTCTGTGACATTTTGTGCTTTGATGTAACTGCTCTGTTTTCCTTTCATGCTCATGATAATGTTATGCTACCTTTAAAGTATGATGTCTCTTAAGATTTTGGGAGAACAAAACAGAGTTGGACTGAGGTGTTAGCCATGTAGCACTGGTAACGATTCTGTTTTTCTGCAAAGGAGCCTTTGTTCAATGCATTCTGTAGGGAAGTGAAAAATTTATATACTTTCAAAATGTTTAGAGAAAATTTATTCCAATGCTTCTGTAGTGTGAATATTTTTCTTTCTTTTTTTCCTCCCTTTTCTCCCTGTGTTATCCAGAAGGATGGAAAGGTAGAAGAGCAGGATCTGTGAAGGTGTCCCTATTTCCAGTTTTCCAAGTGGAAGAAGTGTTAAATGTAATATTTACCAATGACTAAACAGAAGTATATGGCACATTTTGTATTTTTCTTGCCTCTTTGGCAGTTGGAGGAATTTGAGGGTGACACAGGAGGCTGAAATTGGGACCTTGATGAGCCCTATTTTGATTTCAGTATGTCCAGAACTATACTTAAAGAATTTAACCTTGACAGGAGAAACTGCTTCTATGTGTGATTAGTTTTGTGTACATTATTCCTTAGAACTAAATGTTGCTTAAGTAGAAGGTGTTGAGCAGTTGGCTCAGATCTTTGGCTGTGGCTCAGACTTTGCTTATGGATTTTGTTTATTTTCAGTCTTCAGTTGTAGAACACTACAGACACATCCAGTGCTTCCAAAACTTTGTCACCTAGAGAGCTGTCTAGGAGTAGATGAGTGGAGTGAAGTGAGAGGAAGATGGTGTAAATATAGATTGGTGTCTTTTCCTTCTCTCAAGCATTCTTTGACCTGCGTACTAAGGACTGTGTCTATTAGTTGTCAACTGGAATGTTTTGCTTTCCAGCACTTTGCATCTCAGGATAGTTAAGGTCTATACTGTAAAAGAACATCATTCCTTAATTTTGACCTGAAATAGCTAAACTATCAAGAAATTTGTAAACTGCTCTGGTGATGTGTTTGTTCATGCATCTCCTTCCATGTTAGAGAAAGTTTGGTCCTAAATCCAGCATTTTTCTGATCAAGAGAAGAGAAGCACTGATTTCTTGTAGTCATCATGACTTCTGTTCTTAGACTGTGTGGGTGGAGAATGAGCTGAGACTTTCTAGGGGAGTGCTTAGATTTGAATGCCTTAAAGGTACAAACATTATATTTCAATTTTATAAACAGAAGACTGCTGCTTAAAATAGTCTAATGCTGAACCTCTCCTGGTTTTAATAGGAGTTTGATCACTTCTTAGCCACGAAATTTGCCACAGTGAAGCGTTATGGTGGTGAAGGAGCAGAGAGCATGATGGGTTTCTTCCACGAGTTGTTCAAGATGTGCGCATACAGTGGGGTGACGGATATCATTCTTGGGATGCCTCATCGTGGAAGACTTAATCTTCTCACAGGTTTACTTCAGCTTCCACCTGAGGTAAAGATTTATAATTTCATTGGCAGTTGTTTTATGTCAGGTTTATTTGCAATAAAATAAAGCTCCAGAAGTTTGTCATGTTGCAAATGCTGGAGCAATAAAAGTTACCTGTGTGAGAATGTTTTTCCCTCCTGTCAGCGCTTCAGCCAAATGTCTGCAGGATACTGTTAAAAGAACTCTAATGAAGGGATTTATGTGCTCTTACCAGAAGCATCCTGCAGTTTCAGGAGTAGGTTCTGTAAATGCTTTTCTTTCAATGTATCAATGAATCTGATAAGGCATTTTAATCAAATTTGTTTCCATACAGCTCATGTTCCGGAAAATGCGTGGTTTGAGTGAGTTCCCAGAGAATTCAGCAGCCATTGGGGATGTTCTTTCCCACCTAACATCTTCTGTAGATCTTGACTTCGGTTCCCACAGGCCTGTGCACATCACCTTGCTACCTAACCCCTCACATTTAGAAGCCATCAATCCAGTGGCCATGGGCAAGACACGAGGAAGGCAACAGACTCTGCTCGATGGAGATTACTCCCTAGAGAGCTCTGCACAGCCTGGAGACAAAGTTATTTGCCTGCAGGTATTTTGCTTACAATTTGTTACTGATCTTTGTGAGACTTCCTGGACTAGCATGTGAAAGGAGGTGGTGTGTACAGAATAGCAAACAAAATTGAATTAACGTAGAGTATCAAGAACTGGGATCCCCTTTATGGAGAAAGAGGGGGATGAGGAAGATTTCCAGGTGACATGTGTGATGACACTGGCATTTAAATAATTCTACTTCTAGGTTTTCTGAAGAACTGATTCTCCTACCTTCCTTTATGTTAATAATACTCTGCATTGAGAGCCACGTGTGCTTTTCCTCACAGACCACTTCTGCGTTTAAACCAGCACTGTTAACTGCCTTTTAAATTAAATGGGAGAAGAGCTGTCACCAGGTGGGAGTAGGCATTAGTCCCAGTTCACCAGCATTTAACTTTCAAGCAAAGCATGTAGTGAATGCTGTGGTGATTGGCTCTCTTTTGTTCAGTGGTCGGTGACTTGCTACTGACTGCTGCAGCTTTGCTATAGCCATGATACTTGCAGTCATCTATACACTGGTGGGGCAACTACAACAGATTATAGGTCAGTTCCAGTCAGGGGTTACATCAGTCAGTCACATAGAGATGTTGGCTGCTATGACTTTGTTTTAGCAGTAAGATTAAATAAACTCTTAAATCGTTAAAATGGAAGTCTGAAAGGGGTTAAGAAGTGCATCCAGCTGAAACTGTATCTGTTCTACCTACTCAACTTAAAAGGTCTGTCTTAATGAGTTACGGTTTCAATTTTCTGTTCCCTCAGTGTTTTCTAATGAGATTTTTCTGTCTTCTTCCCTAATGTAGGTTCATGGCGATGCTGCCTTCTCTGGGCAAGGGATTGTTCCTGAAACACTGACCCTTTCTAATCTACCACATTTCAGAGTTGGTGGGAGCATCCACTTGATTGTTAATAACCAGCTGGGCTATACTACTCCTCCAGAGAGAGGAAGATCATCTCTGTACTGTAGTGATATTGGTATGTATAGTTGAATCAGAGTTATCGAATCATCACAGAATCACAGAATGGTTTGGGTTGGAAGAGCTCCTAAAGCTCATCCAGTTCCAACCCCCTGACACGGGCAGGGACACCTTCCACTAGAGCAGGTCACTTCAAGCTCTGTCCAACCTGGCTTTGAACACTGCCAGGGATGGGGCAGCCACAGCTTCTTTGGGCAACCTGTGCCAGTGTTTCACCACCCTCTCAGGGAAGAATTTCTTCCTAATATCTAATCTAAATCTACCCTCTTCCAATTTAAAGCCATTCCCCCTTGTCCTGTCTCTACATGCCTGTGTCAAAAGTCCCTCTCCAGCTTTGAATTCATAGTAGTGATACCTTAGGATAAGAAGGAAACAAAACTCCAGTTCCCCACATACTCCATGCATATTAATAAGATGCAGGAACTGTGTAGAGAAAGTGTTGGGGAATTTAGTGCTGGTAAAAAAGTTGTGCTCAAACTATCACAAGCACAACAGTTTGAACTAATTGCACTTGCTCTCAGGGAGGACTCCTACAGCTTATCCTAGTTCTTGTCACAGAGAGCATCTTTTGTAGATTTGTTTCTGTTAAATACACTCACATGAGTTGTCTGTAGTTTTTGGCACAGTAGGTGTGTGCCAGCTTTCTTTGGAAGGGGTTGGGTGCAATTACTGTTATGTTTTGATTCCCTGGCAGGTAAAATTGTTGGATGTGCAGTTATCCATGTGAATGGGGATGATCCTGAAGAAGTTGTCCGTGCCACACGACTGGCTGTCGAGTACCAACGCCAGTTCCGCAGGGACGTGATAGTTGACTTGCTGTGCTACAGGCAGTGGGGCCACAATGAGCTTGATGAGCCATTCTTCACTAACCCCAGCATGTACAGAATCATCAGGTAAGGGCAACATCACCTGATGGAGAACCCAAAACCTACCTCTGCCTACACCTGCTACTGCAGTAGGAGTCTGTATAATGAAAATCCTTTGCCTTACTGACAATATTTATGTAAGTGAAGCTACACTGTCAGCAGCCCTTGGCTAAGGTGGGAGTTCTTGAGTATGCAGCTTGATGCCTCTTGGGGAGTAGTCTTGTACATAGCCCTTGAATTTCAAGTTCATGATTGCTAGTAATCAGCAGGCAAAGATGTCTGGTGTATGCCATTATCTTCTGTGTAGATAATGTGGAAGAGGGGGCAGGGAGCCAGTACAATGTTTATTTCATCTTTGCCTGGTTCTGCTGGTTCCAATGGGGACTCATCTTGACAAGCATTTAAATGTATTCAGGTTCTTTCCTTATCCCTAGAGAAAAATACACATGAAAATTTACTGGCCAGTGAATTCTGGTGTTTTAGATGAAGCATTTATGGGGTGGATGGCTTCATTCTCAGCTGATACTGAAATCCTACTGTCAATTTGTCTGAAGAAAATGCACATGATAGCCCAGAGTCAGTCTAACCTCAAGGGTTTGTTTGACTTCCTTTTACCTCTTACTGTGAACTACAGGCACTTTTTAAAATAAAGGACTGTAAAGCACATACCCAAGAGAGAATTGTTATCTTTCTGGAGATGCCAGGAAAGCAAATTTGATGCAAATGAGTATAATGCACCAGGACATACTTTACTTTAGTTTTCCAGAGTATGTGACAGTAGTAAGATGGTATTTCCTTGTTCTGCAGTGATGCTGTTTTCAGGCTCAATGTGTATGCAGTTTGTGTCCTTCCCTGACAGATCGCGTAAGAGCATCCCAGACACATATGCAGAACACCTCATTGCTGCTGGGCTCATGACTGAGGTTGAAGTGTCCGAGATAAAGACGACATACTACTCTAAACTGAATGATCATCTCACCAACACGACTTCGTATAGTCCACCTCCTACCAACCTGCAGGCTCAGTGGAAAGGCTTCGTTGAGCCTTCTGCTAAAATCACAACTTGGGACACAGGGATGCCTGTACCTCTGCTGCAGTTTATTGGAGCCAAGTCTGTAGAGGTGCCTGAAGAACTCCAGATGCACAGTCATCTTCTGAAGACGTATGTACAGGTCAGGAGAGCATAATGATACTTCTAGTCCTGATGCTTAAAGATACAACCTGTTCTAGGAAAAACTCTAAACACTGCAAGGCTGCCAGGTAGAGAATAGCGTAGTATTCTTTAGGAAAAACAGCTTGCTCTCTTTTCAAAGCTGAGATTATGCCATTTTCCCTCTGGTTTTGAAGACAGACATATCCTCTCCTCCAGATCTGACCATATACTTCGGTTATTTCAACAATATTTGGTTACAATGAAGAAAAAAAGCTTATAGAAACACAAATAATAGAAACTATTATGATCAGTTACTATCATTTATATAGTTATGTAGTTCATGTATATAGTTATCTGGTTGAAGATGTCCCTGCTTAATGCAGGGGGTTTGGACTACATGAGCTTTAAAGGTCCTTTCCAACCCAAACCATTCTATGATTTTATGATTCTCTGATTCTGTGATGTACTCTGTGATTATAATGAGTGCTTTGTGAGAGAATGAATCAGGAACTTGGTTACAGTGCACACAGTTCCTGAAGCCAGTATTGAGTGTTCATGTTTTGTAGATACAAACATAAGTACGTGCCCAAGTTTGGCAGACAGCTTTTGATAGCTTCTAAGTGGGTGTACAGGAATTGGATTGGTTTGAGGCTGTGAACATTTCTCTTTGATGGGTGCTGACCACATGCAGGTGTCTGGTTGGCAGCTGCAGAGAGGCCGTGAGTTGGATATTTGGGATGACTGATGTTCTTATGATTTTTTGCCTGCATTTCTGCAGGCAAGAACAGAGCAGAATACTGGAGACTGAAATACATAGGCCTGGTGTCTTTCCTCACTGCTAACCAGGGAAACCAAAAGTCTGTCAAGAGTACACTCTGCTGAGATTTTTAATAGTTTCGGACTAAGATCTCATTTGTCAGTTCATAATGTATTGACTGGTAAGTGAACACGGGGATCATCCATGGCTCTGTGATCCTCAGGGCAACCTGCAGCAGGATGAGCTGAACTAAGACTGAATGTATTCCATTCCTAAGGTGGCTGCAGGAATACAGCATTTCTCTCTATGGCGTGTTATTTCTTTCTTAGCTTCTAGTATTGATCTGTGCCACCAGAATAGCTACAGGTAGAAAGAGGCAATAGAGTAACTTTTCTGTGTTGTTCACTTGTTTAGTCAAGAGTTCAGAAAATGGAGGAAGGAAAAAAGCTGGATTGGGCAACAGCTGAAACCTTAGCGTTTGGTTCTCTGCTGTGCCAAGGTAAGAGACGTTGAAACAGCAGGCCATAAAATATTTGTGCTTTGATGTCAGTAAAGTCTAACATTATACTTCTTAGCTTGTTCCAAGTCTAAAGGTTGGTCTGATTGATATAAATTTGGCAATTAGCATTTGCATGGTAGTAAGAGAAAGTAAATATGAATCCTGTATGTCATTAATTGTGGATTAAGTACTAAATGTCTTAAGGAATTGTTGCTGTCCCCCCAAAACTCTCCAAAACTATTTATGTGTAGAGCTAAGCACATGAGCACTGCAGCTGACATCCATGAGGCCTCCCAGATACTTCTAGAGGGTGTTTCATGCTGCTATTTCTTTTCCATCTGCTCCAGCCTGAATTCTTATCTCCATTTACATATGATATAAATATATACTTCCTGCAGTTTGCTTCAATAAATTGAACCATTTACCACAAAATAGTTCTTGGCTGCAGAGAGAAGAGAAGTGTCTGAGCATCTCTGTAGGCACATCCCACATCTTGGGAGTTGGAGCTGCTGCTGGTTAAGAATTCCATCTTGTATTTGATGTTGCTGATGAGGGGAAATCAAAGAAGAGACACAGCAAGAGAAGTAATGTTTTAGAAGAGGGGAGTTGTTGTTCTGTGTGTTTTGTTTTTACATGACTTGCTAATCCAGTGTTTTGTTTTATTGCTTGGCAAGGGTTTAATGTCAGACTAAGTGGACAAGATGTTGGCAGAGGAACCTTTAGCCAGCGCCATGCGATGCTTGTTTGCCAAGAAACAGATGATACCTACATTCCCCTGAATCATATGTCCCCAGACCAGAAAGGTTTCCTAGAGGTAGGTTCTGTGGTCCACAAAACAACCTGCTTCAAGTTATGCTGAAGAGAATGTGTATTTCAAAGCTGCTGAGACATGTGCAGGTAGCCTGTATATTCTGGCAACTCCCAGATACAGAGAGTAAAAACTGTCAGGGCCCCCCCATTTTTTGTAGTTATCCTCCTTAGAACTCTAACAAGGGATTTTGCTTCTCCTTGAGAGATCAGCTATTATTCTTTTCCCCTCAGTGTCTTCATTCAAAAGCAAAACCAAGAGGTGACCATCAATTGCCTTTAGGAGTGCATGTCCTCAGTGTGCTTAGCACTGATATGCCTGGTTCCAAAGTTTCTTAACCTGGGGTTGTCTTCTTCCTCACCCACCCCTCCCAACAATTTCCTTTTGTTAGGTGAGTAACAGTCCCTTGTCTGAAGAAGCTGTGCTTGGTTTTGAATATGGAATGAGTATTGAGAGCCCTAAGTTACTGCCAATTTGGGAAGCTCAATTTGGAGACTTCTTTAATGGAGCCCAGATAATATTTGACACTTTCATCTCTGGAGGTGAGTGGACAAGGAGCTAATTTATTTAAAAATCATTTACTAAGCACATTTTAGAAAATACTTCATCTTTAAAGTAAAAGGGCACCATGCTGAGAAAAGAATTCTGTTTTCTCAAAAAGTCTTGTGAGCTTGTGAGTCCTGACTTCTGTGCAGCTTTTCTCGGAAGACAGTCCATCTAAAATGAAAGTCACCCACCCTTGGCAGAGACAGTCCTTCCAAAAGGACAGTTGATTATATTAAAAGCCTTCCTTTCTCACCCCCCAGCTTTATTTTACTGTGTGTATATGGTTGATAGCTTTTTAGGATGAACCTTTCCTTCACGAGGCATCTGAAAAATTTCTGAAGCAATACAAAAGGAAAAGAGTAATTATTTAAATCAAACCAACCCCACAATAATGCCTTACAATCAACCTCTGAGTTTGACTCTAGCATGTTTTCTCAGTGCTCAGATAGAAGATCTCTCTGAGCTGGAACATGCTGAGAAAATACAAAGGTGTTTCTGGAGTGGGATGTTTGTATATAAGTTCCAGAGTTCTGTCATCTAGCCTCAGTTAGGCATCTGCACTCCTTCTAATCACAGATGGAAACTCAAAGGCCATCTTAGCCCACCCGCCCTCACTATGTGTTTGATGCTGGGATGAGTTACCTTCTGGATTGGAGTGTAATCCCTGAAGTAGTGCAGTCTTCTGGAAGCCCAAAGTTACATGATAATGTCAGGTCATCCTATACATGCTGTTTCACTGTTGGGAATCCCATGGCAAAATGCCAGCAACATGCTTCAGGCTTGAATCTAATGATGTGGAAATTAGCTGAGTACTAAAACCTGAGTAGTTAATGCAATTTTATGTGTTTTGTGGCTGTATGTTCTGTGGAAATCATGTTTTCCTTCCTCCTCATTGTGTGTTTTTAGGTGAGGCCAAATGGCTTCTGCAGAGTGGGATAGTGATTCTGCTTCCCCATGGCTATGATGGTGCAGGCCCTGAGCACTCATCCTGCCGAATGGAACGGTTCCTACAGGTACCTTACCACATCTCTCAGGTTCACGTATCCCCCATGACAGCACTGGCAATCAATGCTCTGTGAGTCTTGCTGCAAAATGTCCCATTCCTGATATACCTGCTAGCGACATAAGAAGCTGGTGACATATCAGGATCATACCATCATGATGAGATAAGAACAGGCTGGGCTGAAAGTGGAGGAAGAATAGGAACTGTGATGGAAAGAGCTAGGTCTGGATGTGGTGATGAAGCAGCTTTGGTGCGTGGCAACATGAGGTTTCCTAACATGAGATCTGCTTAGTGCTTGCAGAGGCGCTGTGCCTTCTGCAGACAGCCCTAGTGCCACATGCATCAGTACTGCCCACTGTCCTTGTTCTTATTGCTGCTCCTCGGCAATGTCACTGTTCCACAGAGTCCAGTAGCAAGCCAGAATTGCTGAACTGCGAACAGCAGTTCTCTGATGAAAACATTTTGGGGGTTGGCATCAGAAACAGGCAGTCACCCTTTTGAGCAGCCATTCACAGATCATACAAACAGATGCTGGACACTATTAAATATCAGTTAGTAAACCTGCGGCACATTTGAAAAAATCACTCAACTAAATACCCATCGTTGTGCCCTTATGACTACAGTACGTAAATTAAATCCTTCTCATCTGAGTAATGGCTTGAGGAGGGGTTGAGCATGTTTAAAGGAATGCTGCTGTTCTGAGGAAGAAATCATGACCTCACCACTGTTAGGAAAACTGTCATGCCCTGGTTACAGTGTGCTGGAAAGAGGCAGTGCAGATACAATCTTACAGTTAAATGCTGAAGCCATTTCTTCTCTGGAGTTGTTCTTCCCTTGCAATCAGTCTGAGTTGGGATATTTGCTCTTCTACCCTAATGCTAGTCAGTGTGCTTTATGTGCCTGGATTCTCTCTTGTGTATTTGGCTCACTGCTTGCTTCTTGACAAGGTATTGCTGTGTTCCCCTTGTACAGATGTGTGACAGCTCAGAAGAGGGAGTTGATGGAGACCAGGTCAACATGTCAGTTGTGCATCCCACCACCCCAGCACAGTATTTCCATTTACTCCGGCGGCAAATGGTCCGAAATTTCAGGAAACCTCTCATTGTTGCTTCTCCGAAAGTGCTACTCAGGCTCCCTGTAAGCTGAAAACTTTTTTCTCATTTTGTTTTTCCTCTTCTTCTTCCTTCTTTTCTGTGTTCTCTTCCACTTTGTTCTCCCTCTGTTTTGGGATCAGATTAATGGGGTTTTGCCTGTTTGGGGCTGGATAGGTTAAGTATTAAAGCTGGGTGGATGTGAGCCAGAAGTAAGGTTGACTGTAGATCTGGTGGTGTTCTTGAGAATCTTATTGTCTCACTTTTTGTCAGTGGGAATAGAAGTGAGAGGAAGACACTATCTTTTGTCCTTACAAAAATCCTGTCTCCGTATCCTCTCCCCAACTGTGGCCTGAGGGAAGAGGCAGCAAGATTTGGTAACTACCAGCTCTCGCCCATGCAGGCTGCTGTATCGAGTTTTGAAGAAATGGCTCCGAGGACAACATTCAAACCTGTCATTGGTGACTCCTCAGTAAATCCTAAAAGGTAGCTATGCTTCCTGAGAGGAAAAGCTCAGAAAGGATGTCCTTTCCATTTATTTTACCTAACAGCTCAAGTTTGAAGTGCTGTGAAAGAGGACTTCAGGGGAAAATGTTGCTTTACAGGGGGTGACTTAGTTTTACTTGTTTCTCTCCTTTTCTTCTGCTTACTTCTTGGTAATTACCATATCTGTCTGCACAATAGTAAGGTGTCCTGGCCTTCAGCCCTTGCTGCTGCAGAGTTGTGACCATAGTTCTTAATCTGATGGTGCTGTTCCATGCCATATCCATTAGCTGACAGTCACTGGGAACAGCTGTGATGTGATGAAGAGGTGCAGAATTCTTGTTGTGCTGTTGGAACACCTGGGCTGATAAAGTGAAGGCAATAATAATTTTTGCCTGTGCATCTCCCTTTGGATATTAGAGAATCCTGTTCACAGTGGGCAGTTGTGGCCTTTGGGCTTTTTTTTTACCTCCTAAGGTTCTTACCTGGTGCTTGTCCCAGTGGTACCCAAGTCTGACAGCATCCCTCATGTTTGCATCCTCAACCACAGCCAAAAGGCTGGAAGTATCTTAAGTGTCTTGAAGTGGTGTGGTGAAGTTTATCTCCTTGCTTTTGTCCAGTAAGGTCAGGCAGCCAGGACCTCTCCCATTGCTGGAGGGTACTTTGTGCGTCCAGCAGGCATGGAAGAGAACTGTCCTTTGGAGGTGCTTCTCTCCCTCTCTGGTTTATTCTGTGCAGAGAGCACATAGATGAGTGGCTTCAACTAGGTGGTTTTTAGATTGTTAAAGCTAAGAGAGATAAATCCAACTGTAAGGCAACTTTCTCAGGACTACTGACAAAACAGGACCTCCAGGCTTTGGCATACTGCTCCCAAAGGTTAGTTGGCCAGCTGTTGGAGGGGAGTAGGAGGGAGGGGAAGGCAAAGAAAAGATGGTCTAGGACAACAGTAAAGTTGTCTTTAAAATTTGCCTGGTGGTTTTTATTGAAAGAGTGAAAATGTTCTGCATAGAGTATCTGTAAAATGCTAAACTTGGAAACATTCTTACTTCCCTTTAGTGTCACCCGCGTGGTGCTCTGTTCTGGTAAGCACTACTATGCTTTGGTGAAGCAGAGAGAGACACTAGGACAGAAACAGCACAATGTGGCTATTCTGAGACTTGAAGAACTGTGTCCTTTCCCCCTGGAAGCTCTACAGCAAGAGCTGGGCAAATACAGTCGTGCAAAAGGTCAGCCAGATGGTTACCTTTGTGTTTCTACACTCTTTGAAGCACTGAACTAAATCTGTTGCCTGCCTTTTAGGATGAAGAGTTGTAGTGGCTTTTACCTGTTTGATCTTTCCTCCCATACATTTAGTGTTTCTGGACTGAGATAATACAGATATTTACCACTTGTGCTAAAAATACTATTTGTTACCTTCTATAAAGCACTACTAAAAATCCAGGAGAAGCATTTTGGGCAGGTTTTGCATTGGTCTTTTAAGTCCAGTCCTTTAGCTTTTGAAAATGGCAGTAGAAAAGCAGAATATGTCCACACTATACCCTAATGGTGGACTTACTTTTGGTTTGACCTTAGCAAGCTGTGACCTGCAAGGGAATTTAATCTGGCAATCCTTGATTGCATAGATAATGCCAAAACAAAAAAGGCAGAGGTGCTACAAAAGACAACGCTATTCTTATTCAGCTGCTCAGAAGATAAATCTGAGTGTTTGTGATGTACCCTTATCCTTCCTTTAGCCTTCATCTGGAGTCAGGAAGAACCAGAGAACATGGGCCCATGGACCTTTGTGTCACCACGGTTTGAAAAGCAGCTGGGCGTTAAGGTAAGATGTCCCCATGGCGTTTTAGATTTCAAAAGGAAGTTGGCAGTTCTCCTTGAATGGAAACTTGTGGTGCTTAAACAAAAAACCGAATCCTGATACCTAAACCAAATTTGTGTTCTAATTTAAGCTGCTTCTAGAATCACGTAAGAGTCTGGGTCAAAAGGGACCTTAAAGCTCATCTAATTCCAACCCCCTGCTATGGGTAGGGGCATCTTCCACTACACCAGGTTTCCAAGCCCCGTCCAACCTGGCCTTGAACACTGTCAGGGATGAGGCAGCCACAGCTTCTCTGGACAACCTATTCCAGGGCCTCGCCACCCTCACAGGGAAGAACTTCTGCCTAAAATCTAATCTAAGTCTCCCCTCTGTTAGTTTACTCTTTATAGAGCCATTTAGAGGTGGTAAGCAGGACTGGAGCTTTCTTTTACCCAGTGTTTAGTCCAAGTAGACAGGATAATGAAAGATCCCAGGTAGGAAACAACATGCTTGAAACGAGTAGGAGGGGAACCCAAAACTGCCATTTACTCTGGCAGAGTGTGCACTACAGTGTTCTTGGAGCCATGGTCTTTGGGAGATGCAGGATAACTTCCTGCATTACTTCCAGCTGGGACTGCCCAGTATATGACATCAGACACCACCATGGCATCAGAGGACCTTGAGATGTGATCCTGTGTTTATGCTTCATTAATAATTTCCTCCTGACTCCAATTACAGCTCCGCCTTGTGAGCAGACCTGCTTTACCAGCCCCAGCAGTTGGCATTGGAACCCTGCACCACCAGCAGCAGGAAGACATCCTTACTAAGACATTTATCTAAGTCTTCAGTGGGCAGACAACTCCTGTGTCAGTCATGGTTGGTGCCTCCTGTGAAGAACAAAAGCCAGACCCTTAAGACTCTTTAGTTCTCCAAAATGGAAAAAAAAAACAAACCAAGTTCTGCAATAATGAAGCAGTTTTTCACACAGGTGAAGAACAAGAGCTGAGAGGTGGTGCCAGTTACTGTAGATACTTCTCATTCTCGTGTAGTATTTTCTACAAATATCTTTTTAAAGTTTAAGTAAATAAAAATAATCCAGTTCAGGGGGTAGATGGGTGAGGCTGGCTGTAACATACCTTGTGTTACCTTGCTTACTTGCACTTGATGATTTCCTGGGAAGTTGCATGTGTGGAAACAGTTGCTCTTTCCACATAAGTGTTAGTGCTATTTGGTTCAATAAATGCTTCCCCATGCCTGGGAGAGAGCCATTTCTCTAGCAAAGTGTTGTGGATTTTCTCGTTTCTTTTCCTATGGTCCAGGAATGAAATCTGGGCATAGCTGCTGGGTGTGAGAGTGGTTGAAGCAGGATTCCTTGGGGGACATTGCTGGATGGCTCTGGAAGGCCTCAGGTGCCACTGTTTTTCTCACATGGAGAAGCAGTACTTTCACATCAAGCTTGCAGGGCTAAAAGCAGGCTGCAGGGATTGTTCCATGTTTTAGAACCATGTTTTGTAGAGGCCAAAGAAGTTTCTAGAGGCTTGAAGAGTGACACTATCTCTTACCTGGGAAGTTCTCCATGGCATGGATGTGCCATGGAGCCCTCAAGCATGCCATCAGGAGGAAGAGCTTCAATGCAGCTCTCATTGGTGTTGCTGATGCAAATTGCCTGCAGAACACCACTCTTCCATGACAGCTAACTGCTACCAGGAGCAAGACAAAGCATGTGCTAAGTTAGAGGTTAACTCTGTTTCTTCCACTCATGTAGGACATGCACCAGGCAGTTTTCCATCTGGGTAACCAAGCAGGTCCCGTTCCTTGGACAGGAGAGTTTTGTGGGATATTAACACAAGCAGAAGTGAAGCTTTACATGCTGTAAGATAGCAGAGAACGTAACTAAGCAGATGGGAAGTGTTGCAGCAGTTGTGCATTATGGGGTGTCAAGGTTTTCAGAGAGAAGTGTGGGAATGAAAAAAAAAAAAGACATGGAAAGAATGAGATTAGATTGAGCAGTTCATTAAAGACAACAGTAACTTGGTGACAGGGAGCAAACACATCAGGAAAACAAGCTTTTTGTAGAATCACAGAATGGTTTGAGTTGGAAGAGACGTTAAAGTTCATCCTATTCCAACCGCTTACAAGGGGCAGGGACACCTTCCACTAGGCTTGAACACTGCCAGGGATGGGGCAGCCACAGCTTCTCGGCAACCTGTGCCAGTCTCTCACCACTAGCAAGGAAACCTACTCAAATCTCCTAAGGACTAATAGGATCCGAGCACGACTGCAATCCCGAGTGAGGAAGAGATTATTTCCTCCTTCCAGGAGGCTGTCTGGCGTGGCCGAGGCGGGGCTGTGGCGGTGTGAGGCGGGGCTGTGGCGGTGTGAGGAGGGGCTGTGGCGGTGTGAGGCGGGGGGGTGGGGGGGTGAGGCGGGGGGGTGGCGGGGTGGGGCGGGGGTGGGGCGGGGTGGGGGGGGGGGGGGGGGGGAGCAGGGGGTCACAGCCCTGTCACCACCCCCCCCCCCCTTTTCCCCTGGGACCCCCGGCCATGCCATGGGGACCATCCCAGGGACAATCTGCCCGCGGTGTCCTCTTCGCCCCGGGTCTCCCGCTAACCCGCTCGCTCCATCGCCAGCACCCAGATAGCTCTGTTTGTTTGTTTGTTTGTTTTAAATATATATATATTATATATATAAACATCCTCATTTATTATGGGGGGGTGCGGGGGGGTCAGGAGCATCATCACAGTGCTGCTGCTTCCTCTGATCTGGAGCTGGGGGGTTAAAACCTTCCTGGTTCATTGCCCCAAGGTAGAGCTGGATGCCACTGATGGAGCTGGACCGTGCAGGGATGCTGATGGAGGGGAGGGCTGATGGAGGGGGGGAACTGAGGGATCCCCCATTCCAATCTCTGTGATTCCCATGGGGCTTCGCAGCTTTGGGGTGGGATGAAGGCGTCGATGGCGTTCAAAGCATCTTCTGGATGAGGGCGAGGGTCTTCATCACATCCCTGTGCCAGACAGCAGGGATGCTCTCCTGCACACCCCTAAATCGTAGTGACAGAAGTTGGCACCCTGAAAATGAGACTTTCCGGGATCAAATTCCCCCCATTTGCCCTTTTTTCCTCCCATTTTCCTGCTTTCACCCCAGGGTCCAGGTGATGCCCAGCCCTCTTGTCCCCATGGGAGAAATGATAACGGTGGTGGAAGGGATGAATCGGGGTGACCCCATCCCCACGAAGCCCTGAGTGAGTGACGGGGATGCTGCTGTCCCATGCCCATCTGTCCATCCGGGATGGAGTTAACACTGGGATGATGAGGACATTTTGGGAAGGAGGGAGCAGGATTGTGGTCACTTGGGGGCTCTTTGTCATTAAAGGTCACCGATGACAGAATGAAGGCTTGTCCTTTCCCTTGCGGGGTGGCTTATTCCCTCCTGGATAACTCCCAGGGAGGGATGCTGGGGGGGATCCCTCCCGCACTGGGATGTATCCCAGCCCCGGGAATGATGGAAGGACAAACAGCCAGGACATGGCTCACCGGGAACACCGGGCCTGGAGGCAACGGGGGTGGGAAAACTGTCCCCTGTGGAATGGGATGGATCCAGGATGGGGCGCGCTATAGGGCACATAGGGAAGCAGGGCGCAGCACCCGTGGGTGCCCCCCGACGGCGCCCATATGGGTCAAAACCCCTTTATTTCCTTAAAACCCTCCTGTTCCATACGCAAAATCCTTGTTTTTCCCGGTTTCCCCATTAGGACCATTACTGAATTTATTAGGACATGTTTACTTACTGGTGCACTGAAGATCAACCAGCCCAGAGGTGGAAACACAGGAATCAAAGTAGAGGAGG
>WYDI02024568.1:0-36755 GCA_009867235.2 Psittacus erithacus | reverse complement strand
GTGGCGGCGTGATGCGGGGCAGTGGCGGCGTGAGGCGGGGCAGTGGCTGTGTGAGGCGGGGCTGGGGCGGTGTGAGGCGGGGCTGTGGCGGCGTGAGGCGGGGCAGTGGCTGTGTGAGGCGGGGCTGGGGCGGCGTGAGGCGGGGCGGTGGCGGCGTGAGGCGGGGCAGTGGCTGTGTGAGGCGGGGCTGGGGCGGCGTGAGGCGGGGCAGTGGCGGCGTGAGGCGGGGCAGTGGCTGTGTGAGGCGGGGCTGGGGCGGCGTGAGGCGGGGCAGTGGCGGTGTGAGGCCGCTCCTCTCACCGCGCTCGGAGCACTCTGGGAGCGCTGCCACTTGCGGGTCCTTCGCGGTCATGGCTGTCCCGCGCCAGCCTGATCCGCCCCGTGCCAGTGACTGCTTCCCCCGCGGCGGGTCCCGCTCTTCTCACCTCGGGGTCTGCAGCGGGGTGGTTCTCGCAGAGCCCTTGCTGGGGCCGATACCGCTTTTCGCCGGCAGCGCCGTGCTCGCCGGGCAGCGATAGTCGTCCTGAGCGATGCCTGCGCGCCAGGGGGTGGGGCCCTGCGCCGGCGGCACGTGACGGCGCCGGCCGGCGGCGGAGCGTAGCAGCCGCGACAGCATCGGAGGTTGCCGCGGAGAGGAGCGGCTGGCCCCGCCGCCATGGGCAGTGAGTACGGGCAGGGGGACGGCCTGGGGAGCCGGCCCGGCCTGCGGGGCAGCGGCTCTGGGCAGTGGGGTCGCTGCCTGCGGGAGGGCAGGACAGGACGTGGCCAGCAGCCGGCCCGGCGTGCCTGAGGTGCAGCGGGAGCGGGGCAGCCTCCTCCCGGGTAGAAGCCATGGTGCCGGGTGGAGGGAGACCAAGCACCGCTGGGCACCGTGTGATGGGTGTGGGTTGACTTGTCCCTCTGGCCTCGGTGTTTTAGCTTGGGAGCCGTCTGCTGCGGGGCGGGATGCGGCTTGTGATGAGCTGTGCGGCGGCTTGGAGTAAATACAGGGGGAATTTATCACCGCAACATCTGAAAGTAAACGTGACACTTGGACTAAGATGTCGATAAATTTGGCTTTCGGTGTAATAAATGCGTTTTCTTCGGGGATTACT
This sequence comes from Psittacus erithacus, assembly GCA_009867235.2. Classification (NCBI taxonomy): domain Eukaryota; kingdom Metazoa; phylum Chordata; class Aves; order Psittaciformes; family Psittacidae; genus Psittacus; species Psittacus erithacus. The sequence goes on along the minus strand of WYDI02024568.1, from coordinate 35,661 downwards.
GATGATTGTTTTCTGTGGGTATCTGAATGTGTTGGGGATGGTAATAACATGCAAGTTTTGGAGGGCAGATTAACCACCAAACACATGAAAAAGAGCTCAAACTGTTGAGCTTTTCTGTGATGTTAAAGGAGAAACTATCAAAAGCGATGTACCAAAAATTGTAACAACCCCCCGAAGTTCCGATCAGAGTAAGAGTTGCAGTGATTTAAATGATGATTCCTGAACATATGTTAGTGATTGAATTATTTTCTCAGCTAAATATTGCTGTAAACCACAACATACTCGTCTCTACACGGGTAGTTTTTGATGTCAGTATCCTTTGCTTCTGTGTTTAACCAGCACAGGCTGATACCAGGTCATTTATTTTTAGGCGGAATACAATTTAGTTCACTTCTGGTGGTGTGTACAGTGCCATGTCTGAAATGATTCCAGCTGTAGAAAGAAGAATGGACCAAATTGATTAGAAAAAGAACTTCCTCTCACATTTATTCCCTGTTTTCAGATGTTTTAAGAAGAGGCTGTTAGTTTTCAGACACTGAATTAGTGTGTGGATGAAATAATTCACTTACTTTGTGTTTTCTCCTAGAAGTTAAATGAAGTTGTATGAAGCTTTCTGAATTCATAAAGATTCATTAATATATTTTTCTCTCTTTTGTGTGTGTATGTTTCCTGGAACAGTAAAATTTTTAGAAGTTATTAAGCCATTCTGTGCAGTGTTACCCGAAATCCAGAAACCAGAGAGAAAAGTGAGTGCCACATTATGTTCTTCCTTTACTGGTTCACAGATATTGTGATATTCGAGTCCATGCTCCAGTATAAATACAGACAGTGGGCCCTGAAGTAGGACATATTCCTTGGAGGAGGGAAATCCATGACAAGGTAAAATATTACCATGATGAGGAATTCTTAACAGCCTTCTGATAACTTGTTCCACTTGGTAATCACAGATTTAGTTCTTCCTTTTCCACAAAATATTTTCTGCTCCCCTAGCTGTGATTCACCCTGATGAAGTGGGGAAGTGATCTTTCATATAGGGCAGGTAATTGCTCCCTGTTCACCTACTGGATATGACACTTGCCTTGGTTCTGAAATCAGAGAACTGAGTTCACTTACAGCTGATCTTTGTTCCTTTAGCCCTGGAAATGCCTCCCATTTCCTCAGCACATTTTCTACATGAAAATTAACAAATTTCTACAGATCAGAAAGAGACCTGCCTTGGCGAACTAACATCCCATAACCACTGTTCTTTACTTTAAAAACTCAAGCAAGCACATACCATTTAGGTGGTAAAGGTTCTCATTGGAGTAACAAATTTGACTGGCATGAAAATTCCCTAAGAGCTTAACCTTGATTTTTTTTTTTTTTTTTTTTTTTTTTTTTATATGGCACCATCTGAGGGAATCTTCTTTGATGGATGAGAGGTTCCTAAAGGTTAGGGGTTAGGACTGGCTGCAGAGATGTTTGTGTCAGTAACCATAGCTGAGCCTGCTGGATTCAATGGAGAAGATACAGTTAAAAACTTCTGATTATTCCCTTCTGGAACTGATTTTTAAAAAGATTGGGATTTATTCCCTGGCTCTTTGCTCCATCTGTCCTTCCTTGTTGCTTTCCAGCATCTTTCTCTCTTGGGACAGGTTCCCAAATCAATTTTTTAGGTCAAAGTCATGTTCAGAGCAGTAGTCTCCAGAGCTAAGATCTGGATGCTCTAGATCTGGGTAGGAGGTATCATCTTTGTTTCTGCAGTGGTGAACCATAGTGCAGTCTCCTGGTGCTGATTTATGGCCTATCTGGGATTTATCACATCCATCCCATTTTTGTCTGGTGAGGCGGATGGGAAGAAGAAGCCAAGACAGATCTACAGACACTGATGTTTTTGTAAAGCTTACTGGCAGTTGTGATTTTTCTCTTGCTTTTGGTTTCTTTTTTCCTCTTTTCTTCCTCTTTGCCAGAGAGGAACAGGGACTCAATCTGTCGATGTCCTCCAAGAGCAGATGAAGGATTCTCAGGGAAGTGCCAAGATTCCTGTCCTCTCTATTTGGGTCACTTTGTCTTTATTACCATCTAGGTTGCTGTCTGGGCAGTGGCTGCCAGTTGCCAGCTTTGTACAGATTTGAAATGAAAGTGTAACTGGGAGCTTCCTTCTGACACTGAAGAGCCCTTTGACCATCTTAAGTGCTGTTTCTTGCTCACGTATAGTTTATCAAGTGAGTTAGATAATTCTATCTAATTAATTCTTTGTTACTTATTGTTTTCTTGCAAGCTGGCACTGGCAGACATCATTAGTAATGGTTTTAGTGGATTGATTAAGGCCAGGACAAGAAATGAAGATAACAAAATGGAAATATAAATCTATTTTCTCTACGCTGTACCAGTTATAGGAAGAAAATGAACTCTGTGCCAGTTGGCACCAGGGCATTAAGTGAAGCTGGGGTTTTGATTCAGTTGGGCTCTCACTGAGAGATGTTTTCTGTCAGTGGGGAGTGTTGCTTTTGTGTTTTGGCCAACTCTATGAACAGAAGCAATTGCTACAATTGCTAGTTAGTGATATCAGTTCGTATTTCCCTCATAAGCACAGAGTTTTCTAAGTAGAACACACTGTTCAGAACACCAAGAAGATGGAGCTTAAGACCCTTCTATTTCACAAATTACAAGATAAATGTCAAAGGAATAAAATGTCCAAGTGAATCTGATCAGATGATGAAATGTATCATCCCTGTGCTTGTTACCACTTGTGCTTGCGGTGTTTTTGTACCAGTCTATGTTTTGTTGTTCCTGGCATATGGATTCAGCTGCTTCCTGGGATTTTTTTCCCATCTTTTTGAATCAGAGAGACTGTTTTCCTTGGAATAACTCTGATTTGGGTGATGCAGAATCTCTCTAACGCTCATACTCAGTGCACTTACAGAGAGAGCCAGGGCAGTTGTAGAACATGAGTGATGCCCTGGGAGCTGAGGTTAACAGTGGGGCTGCAGAGATCCTTTGATGAAGTGTTTTTCTTTTTACAAGTCTGTACTTAAAATCTGAACTGTAAAATTCAAACAGCACTTGGTAAAGTGGGTCAGCACTGTGTAAAGTCGAACACAAGACACTGTCTGGATTTATTTGCTGCTGTCACTATTTGTCTTTTTTTATCTTTGTACTCCTGTATTTTTAGCATCTGGCCTCTTTTAAAAGAGTGAGGCAGTATCAATAAATAAATTGAATTAGAGGCATTATTTTACTTCAAAGTAAGTGCATGATTTAATTTATATAGATATTATTATGGGGGTTTCTCTTGCTTGAGAAGCTGTGCTGCTGCATCAGTTTGCAGTTTCTCATTTGTGGGTGTTCAGCACCAATAAAACCAGGCACTAATCTTTCTTCTTGTTGCTTCTCTCCAGGCAGGTTCAGTGGTTGGAGGCAGAAAGCTTCTATTTCTGCTGTATCTGTCTTACCTGTTAGTTTATGTCATGTTCTCGTAGCTGCTGTACTCTTGCCTCCAGTGAGCCCACTTACCCCAGTGTTTCTGGTCCATGGAGGAGAGGTGGGAACTTGAAGATAAAACAGCATCTTAGTGCTCTCTGGTCTCTTCCGGTGCATTTCTTTCTACCTCATGCTTTGAGTAATCCTCTGATTCAAATTTAAATCTTGTGATTCTTCTCTTGCACCTGTCACTGGTTACAGTTGCCTCAAATGTTGTGACCCTGAGACTCTCTTCAATATATTAGTGACTAATGATCATTAATCTGACATCCTTTTAAAAGTAATATATAATCTGCATCAATAAAAGCATTTTTGAGGGGGGAAAAAAGAGTCTAAAAATGATTTTGTGGTCTGTGTTCGTGAAGATAATGGTGATTTTAAGCTTCCTCTAACACCCTTTGAAGAACTTAATTCTAAGCATTTTGAATTGCTACCCAGACCTCATGGTTCTTCTGGTTCTTCTCTCATCTTCACAGCAGTTAAATCTCTTAAATAAATGTATAGTGCTTTAATAACTTCCAGCCTTACAAAACGGTGCCTCCAACCTGCTGAAGCCTAGAGCCGTAATCACTGAACATAAAGGGGGTTTTGCATTAATCTTTCATGCTTGTTCTGGTATGTCTGTGTTCCTAGCCATGCTGTTGCTTTTCTGTAAATACCCACTGTGTTACAAGCCTATGTAAAATGCATTCTACTGACTGACTCGGCTATGCTGTCTGCTAGAGCCCAGGTTTCTCTGGCTACACAGAAGTCCATGACTGTCTCTATAAAATCTGAAATCATATTAAATTCTAATGAGGGATGATGCTTCTGGTTCAATATCTTTGCATTTAATTAAGTTAATTTCAGTAATTTCATCAATTTTACTCTGCACTGTTTCTGCACAGTGAAAATTCTGCATCCAGTGAACATATTAACCTCTATGATCTCTTCCGTAGATCCAGTTCAGAGAGAAGGTGCTATGGACAGCCATCACGCTCTTCATTTTCTTAGTATGCTGCCAGGTGGGTGTCGATGTTCCCTCTGTTCAGACATTGTGTGTTCTGTACATATAAAATAGAACGCTAAAAGGGTGGGAAATTTTGTTTGTATTTCATGTTGATCTGCTACTTTATGATGAAGTATTTAAATACTTCAGTTAAACCTGATTCTCTGAAGTAGTCTTTATTATGGATTACGTATGTTTTCACAAAATAATTCTTTCTATTTAGTCTAAAATACATCATGTTTTTTCTTGTTATATGAAGGCTCCTGTCAGATGAGAATACTGGCTGCAGAGTCAATGGCTGAGCTGATTACACACTGAGCAGCATAAGCAAACTGAGCAATCTGATGTCTTTTTTACCCTCTGCACATAGCTAAATTGACATTTTAGCAGTGCGAGTGAAACAGAATTGGCCTTTTACCTGATTCCTCTTGAACAAGCAGATGGGTTGTAAAGATTGCAGGAAAATGTTTTCCTGAGGTCTTTAACTTGACATTCAGAATTTGTTTTTTGTGAATATACTGGCAAAGACATTAGCCAACCCCTCCAAAACAGAGCTCTTTGTAAACATTTACGTGATCTTTATTACTCATAGTTGCAGGAATTCCTAGAACCTGTACCTGTGTTGTAAACAGATAGTGTTGTTTTGCTGGGTTTTGTTAAGAATCCGTGTATTACTTGATGCATAGTTTTTTAGAGCTTGTAGACCTCTTAGACTGAACTGTATTTTATATTTTTGTACTTAAAGTGAACTGTTCATCTTCAGAATCAGGCTTTTTAAGTTATATTTATCAACTTACTAATTCCAGGCTCTGGAGCAGTAGGTTAATAATGACTGTTTACAACACTGAAGGACTGGTGAAAGGCTAAAACCCAGCTCTTGTATTGACCTATTTGTTTGGAAGGAGAAGGTGGGAATGATACCAGAGCTAGAACAGCATGTAGTTTATCTACCTGCTGGATATATGCATCATTAAGATTTTGAATCTGTACAAAATATTATAGTAATTGAATAAGGAAATTGGATGGTACAGACTGGAGTTTTCAGGAATAAATCTATAAGCTTGCCTGGATTCCTGGTCTATTGCTTTTGTGATGCAGAAGAGTTCTAAAGAGTTCAAAATCCCTCAGGATTGACTTATAGAATGTTGGAGAGTTTGTGTAAACTTGGCTAACTTTGACAGTTCTGCATGGGATATTTTAAAACACATCCTCAGCTGTGGTATTTGAATGTATAAACTTGCTGGAAGAAGGTACTTACCTTGTAATTTATGTTGTATCCTTAATTTGTATGGCAAGTAAATTCTGTTTGGACAGTTTAAAAGAAAGAATTAAAACCCTACTTGCCTCTATCATCTCCAAGATGTTTTGCTAGTTTTCTCTCTCCTTATTTGAAACTCCAGTTCACTGCAAAGATTTGGTGAAATAAGTAATGGAATAAGTATCTGATGTTTTCCTCTGTTCTGTGAATGATCTGTGGTGCATAACTGGTTTTATGCTTTTTCAGTTCTTTTGGGGAGTTGTATTATTCCAGAATCACATCAGGCATTTACATCTTCAACTGCAGGAGTCTGGTTTATGAGCACTGATTCTTTCTAGGTGTTTCTGCTTTTTCCTGTAGAAGGGTCTTAGTTTAGTCCTCTGAGTCATGCCCCAGTTGGGGGATTAAAATAGATGGTGTCAGTGCCTCTGGTTTAATTAAAAAGAATTGGAATAAATGATTCTAAAGAGTGTAAAAGTTGAACCATTGTGCATTAAGAGTTTGGGATTAATGCATGCTGGCTTTGTGTGTGTCTGACATTGTTGTGTGGTTTGACAGATACCTTTGTTTGGAATCATGTCATCAGATTCTGCAGATCCGTTCTATTGGATGCGAGTTATTCTTGCGTCAAACAGAGGTTAGTGGATTATTCCTTCTTCTGTTTTGTATTACTATAAACAGAGCAGGAGATAAATGGTTGGCTGTTAAATTTCATACGACCCAGATGTCATGTTGCAACACTCTGTAAAGTTCTTAACAGAGATGTAATTAAAACTGACTGATCCTCGAGGAGTTCTTCATCTTAGGTATGGGGTTTCCTTTGACATGCAGATGAGGTTAATCTTGATTCTGAAGTTCTGGGATGATCCTCTTTTGCATTGTAGAGCAGCATCTTTCTGATTAATGTATGGCACAGGGGATCTTCTGCGCCACCACTTATAAACAGCACTAATGTGCAGTATGAGAGTGTAGGCTAGAAATCTGCCTCATGGTATTTTGACAGCATTGTATGTGAGTAGTTTATAGATGGGAAAGTTCAGGGGAGAGGTGGTGAGGCTGATAGGTTAGCAAAGCCAAACTAACTTACTTTAGAACAGACAAGTGGTTCTCAACCAAATGTATAAGAAGACTTAAACTAATGCTAGAAGTCTAAAACTCAGATGGGTGATCTCACATGTGACTCTAAATGGGGACACTGACCTCATCTGTATCATGGAAATTATGGAACTGAGAAAAACAGTGGAACCCTGTAATGTAAAGGTACAAATTATTTAGGAATGGCTAATTTGGTCACACCACTGAAGATAGCACATGAAGGTAAATAAGTTACCTGCTTCAGACCCTACTGCAAGATATACATATAAGACTCCATGTCTCACTAGCAGATACTAAGTAAGCTGTTCATTACCCAGACATAAGACTAGAGAGCCTGTAAAAGCACTAAAAAGCAGGAGTGGGAAGGTTACTTTTCATCTAAGTCAAGTGACTGGAGGTCATTGGAGGATGGGAGGTAAAAGCTGAAGTTTTTGACATCCTCATTTTCTTGCTGTTGGAGAAGTAGAGATTTGAATTTTTGGAAAGATAGAGCTGATATGAAGACTACCAATGGTAGTTAGGCAGAAATGAAGGCTCCAGACAATAAGGGAGGTGCTCAAAACCCCTTTGTTGAATTCAGATGACTTATTAAAGGCTCTTTAGGAAATGAAGCTATTGAAGGATAAGAGGGAAAAGCTCATGGCTTAGGTACTGGTTGAAAAGCTCAGAAGAAATGCCTGCACACATCTGGAAAGTGCCACGAAGTGAATATTGCACGCAGTCCTAATCTGCCGTGCCACAAAGGATACTAGTTTAGTTCCACTACAGAGCGGAATTAAAGAAACACTCAGGGAAAGGCATCAGGGAAAAATCTAAGGTAGATATTAATTTATGGAAAGAGATCCTAAAAAACCAATAAGGATTCTTTGCCATGAAATGTGCATATCTCAAATGTCTTCATCTCTGGAAAAAAGTGGCTAGGGAATAGGTAGCCACTTTTTTCCTTATACTGTAAGAGGGAAGGGGCAGCCCCTGCTATTGTTAGGCAGCACATGTCACTCAAAGCTTCTGAATCCATAGGAATGATCCATAGGAAAAGCCTGATACCTCCCCCCAGAGAAGGGGCCCCTTCCAGAGGTGGGGGTGAGAGGACAGAGAAGCTGCTGGGCTGATCAGCTGTGCATATACTGTTCCTTGGTAGGATATGCCAAAAAGCTGAGCTTCAGTGTACATTGACCTCTGATGTTAGCATGGTTCCACAGAAGTATTTGAAGTGAAATGCTACACAGATTTTTCCATGCTGCCTTCAAAATGACAGATTTTAGCACAGCAGCCTTCTTTTGTGAGGAGATTAGTCTTTGCTTTGATCATACCTGGGCTGGAATAGAATGTGTTGGAAGCATTATGAAAAATGTTCCTTATAGCTCATAAACCTTTCATCAGACCTAATATCCTCAGCAGAGGATTGTTTTGGAGAGATGTTTGAATGGCATTTAGAATCATAGAATCAAGTAGGTTGGAAAAGACCTTTAAGATCATCAAGTCCAACCATTACCCCAGTGCTGCCAAGGCCACTTCTAAACCAGGTCACTAAGAGCCTCATCTACATGGTTTTTGAACACTTTCAGGGATGGTGACTCCAGCGCTGCCCTAGGCAGCCTGTTCCAATGCCTGAGCACCCTCTCGGTGAAGAAAGCGTTCCTAATATCCAATTGTGTTAATATCCTAATACCTGATAGTGTTACTTTTTCTTCCTGTTCAGGTACTTTGATGGAATTAGGTATCTCCCCCATTGTGACATCTGGTTTGATCATGCAGCTCCTGGCTGGAGCGAAGATCATCGAAGTTGGTGACACTCCAAAAGACAGAGCCCTGTTCAACGGAGCTCAGAAGTGTAAGCACTGTTCCAATGGAAAGCAGTGAGCACGTTTTTACTCTGGGGAAAGCAACCTGCCTAAGGGATAGTAGCTCTGAGATTTCTTTGGTAGTTGATTGCAGCAAAGGATATTTAAAGGATTTGCTTTCTCTCTTGTTTTAGTATTTGGGATGATTATTACCATTGGGCAAGCCATTGTGTATGTTATGACTGGAATGTATGGAGATCCTGCTGAAATGGGTGCTGGAATTTGTCTTCTTATTATAATTCAGGTTTGTAATGAGCTATTTTGTGTGTAACTGAGACTGGTTGGATACAATATAGCTGGAAAGAAAAATCCTTTCTATGTCTGGTTGCCTTTTATTTATTTCTTTTTAGTGCTGTAAACCATCACCCTTTGTACCTGCCTATATATAAGAAATCCTAAATATTCCGTAAAGGAGGAGAAAGCTGGGATAGTTAATATCAGAACTGTTTCAGATGGGAGCAGCTGTTTAACTCAAAGGAATTAGTAGACTTTGAAGCAGTAGCTGCTATTAATTATCATGAAGGACTTCTCACTGAACAGCACAGATGCAGCTTTGAGACATTATCCTGTACAGCAAAGAAGTAAATGCCCAACATTCGATGCTTACTGAGTAATCTGTTTGGAAGTGTTTGTGTTGAACAGTCACGGGGATCCTTGCCAGGTGAGATGTGCAGGCATTTGTACGTGAAAGGGCTGCATAATGAATATAGAAATACTGCAGAAATACTGCAGGAATTATGTTTTAAGTAAAAAACTTCCTCAACACTCTCCAACATGATGAAAATACAGAAGCAGGGAATTAATAGGTAATTCTTGACTTGATTTACTCTTCTTTCTGCTCAGTTCTGCTCCTTTTCCCACAGCTGTTTGTTGCTGGTTTGATCGTGTTGCTGTTAGATGAGTTGCTACAGAAAGGCTATGGCTTGGGATCTGGTATTTCCCTGTTTATTGCTACCAATATCTGTGAAACCATTGTCTGGAAGGCCTTTAGTCCTACTACTATCAACACTGGCAGAGGTACATGTGCTATTACAGTTAGTTATAATGTGTTTAAGTGGATGTGTACTATTCAGAAACTATCATGTGTTTATCTGATGGCTGTTAAAAATGTTTTAATGTGTGATAATTATTATTAGGCTGAGAGAGCTGGGCTGGTTCAGCCTGGAGAAAAGAAGGCTCCAGGGGGACCTTAGAGCAGCTTCTAGTGCCTAAAGGGGCCAACAAAAAAGCTGGAGAGGGGCTTTTTACAAGGGCCTGGAGTGACAGGACAAGGAGGAATGGCTTTAAACTGACAGAGGGGAAATTTAGATTGGACACTGGGCAGAAGTTCTTCCCTGTGAGGGAGCTGAGGCCCTGGCACAGGGTGCCCAGAAAAGCTGTGGCTGCCCCATCCCTGGCAGTGTGCAAGGCCAGGTTGGACGCAGGGGCTTGGAGCAACGTGCTGTAGTGGAAGGTGTCCCTGCCTTTGGCAGGGGGTTGGAGCTGGATGAGCTTTAAGGTCCCTTCCAACCCAAATCATTCTGTGTTTACGTTCTAAAGTTATATGTCTAACACTGAAGATCAAAATTGGTCTGACTTATGTGAAGATGAATAAATAACCTGCAAGTTTCCCTTTGCTGATTTGAATTGCAGCAGTTAAAGCCCCTTGACTGAAGATTTTGGATTTCCAAACCAAATTAGTCTTGTTTTAGTATCATTTAGTTCCTAGAAACATAGAAGATAAGAAATACTGTGTTCAGAGGAGCTGGTTATGATCCAGCCATTACTTGTGGCTATAGGATGCTTTTATAGTTAGTGCCTCCAAATTACTTTAAACTGGTTTGATTCTTCAGACACTACCATATATTCATTCCTCAGCCAATCTTTGATAGCATCTGGTTGTCCTGAGACCCTAGAAATAAGCAATACTAAATTAAGATACAGCCTGTTGCGTCAAGGAGTTAACTAGTTTAATACATTTGAAGTCCTGAGGCATCATTTTAGTTTGCTTTCATTTCACCATAGTAGCTGTGTTGTATTTTATTACTCCTTTTCTAAAGCTATTTTCCTCATTGTTTATTATTTCTTTCTAATCATTCTCCTGCCCCAGAAAAGAAAGGAAAAGTGTATTCTTTCGTGTGTGTGACTTGGGTTTTTTGTTTGGTTGATTTGGGGATTTGGTGCTTTGTTTTAACCATGAATAATGTTTTGGTATATTATTCTACATTCTGTAAGCTAAACCAGAATCCTGTATTGTGATATATCTGTTGAAACAGGATTTATGTCCTGTTGTATCAGATTTTACTGTGTCAGATTTCCAAAACAAAGATGCTATTTTTTTAACAGATTTTTAAATTGCAGATTAAAATTCCTTTTACTCTTATTTACTCTATATGTTATGTGCAGGGACAGAGTTTGAGGGGGCGGTGATTGCCTTATTTCACCTTCTGGCTACACGAACTGACAAGGTCCGGGCTTTGCGGGAAGCTTTTTACCGACAGAATCTGCCCAATCTCATGAACCTGATTGCTACGGTGTTCGTATTTGCTGTAGTCATCTATTTCCAGGTAAAATGAGCTATTCCTCATAGTAGCTCTGCAGCTGCAGAGGTGGGAGTGCACAGACTCTAAACACTGTAGTCACTGGGGGGAAATGCACAAGTTAAAGTCAAGTGTCTCAGCTTTGAGCAATGAACTGTAGTTCAGTACCGTTGTTCAGTAACGTACCTCTGGGGCAGTGCTGCTGTTAAGTTCTATAGCCCACGTTCCATTAAATGCCATACACACTATGAGAGTATTTTTATTGAGAATGGCTTCTGGAATTGCAGTAGTTGTCACACAGATATGGTTGAATACTCATCAGTGACTTGGAAGAATATTCTTGGACAGAGTGAAGAACCTTCCTGCTTTGGGGTGGGTACGTATGAATTTACTCTAGAAACAACCATGTAATCAGTGCAGAGCTGATTTGGTTTTCCCCTCAGTTTCTTGAAATCCTTAGCTAGCATTAAATTTAATTCTTTAAAATTTAAGTATTAACTGCTTAACCTTATGCTTAAATATCAAGTATATAAGTATAAACTTTTAAAAGTGTAAGTATTTACTAAAGTAGGCACTAAAGCAGGATCCACAGGGTGATTTTCTTGTTTGTCTGTGTGGCTAAAATGTGATTTATTATTATTCTTTTTAAGCTGTTGAGTCAGTGCTGGCAGGAAAGAAACTTGGATTATGTGGTTTTCAAACTCATGTGGCTTTTCTTGGGTCTACTCAGCCAGGAGCCTGCCCCAGGGCCTTACCACACATATCCTGCTGATCAATGGCTACTTAAGTTAAAGTCTCTTATTGATCCTTGTTCTATAAAGTGTATGTTAAAGGGATGTCATTTAGCAGATGAGAGACTGTTTATGTAAAAAGAACATAATAAAACCAAGCAGTAACATTTACAGCTCCTTAAAATTTGGAATCCAGGCTGTGGCAGGAAACCTCCAGCTTTCACTGTCTCAGACCTCGTGCTTGTTTACCCAGCCAGAAGCCTCTGGTCAGGAATGGCTTTTTGGCATTTGGGGAACACCTTCTGTGCTGGAAATAAGCCTGGTGTGTTTATGTTCTTTCCATAGGGGTTTCGTGTTGATTTACCCATCAAGTCTGCACGCTACCGGGGACAGTACAGTAGCTATCCTATCAAGCTTTTCTATACCTCCAACATTCCCATCATTCTGCAGTCTGCCTTAGTTTCAAACCTCTATGTCATTTCCCAGATGTTGTCTGTTCGTTTTAGTGGCAACTTCTTGGTGAATTTACTAGGACAGTGGGCAGTAAGTATTTCACCATTTAATTTTGACTGTTCGTACATATTACTTCATTGTGAAACTGATATTTAAGCAGCAGAAAGCTGAACATTTGTATATAAAAGCTCTTATAAACATTGAAGAGGAATTCCTCTGAAAGTCCTTTAAACTGAAGGAGGGTAGATTTAGATTGGAATTTAGAAAGAAGTTCTTCCCTGTGAGGGAGCTGAGGCGCTGGCACAGGGTGCCCAGAGAAGCTGTGGCTGCCCCGTCCCTGGCAGTGTTCAAGGCCAGGTTGGATGAGGCTTGGAGCAACCTGCTCTAGTGGAAGGCTTCCCTGCCTGTGGCAGGGGGTTGGAGCTGGATGAGCTTTAAGGTCCCTTCCAACCCAAATCATTCCATGATAGGAATGTCAGAGGTCTGTGAGGAATCTCATAAGAATACCAGGCTGGAATGACCTCAAGGGTCGTTTGTTCCAACCTTTATTGGCAAAATAACTGATTTTCTTTTTCTTCCCCTCTCACAGGATGTCAGTGGTGGTGGCCCTGCTCGCTCTTACCCTGTTGGTGGCCTGTGCTACTACTTGTCCCCTCCTGAATCCATGGGTGCAATATTTGAGGATCCTGTCCATGTCATAGTTTATATCATATTTATGTTGGGATCCTGCGCATTCTTCTCCAAGACTTGGATCGAGGTGTCTGGCTCATCAGCAAAAGATGTAGGTGTTGTGATAAACCTGCCTAGATGTCTTCATTTAGACCTGCCTGGCTTCTCACTCATCGGTTACTCCTCTGACTAAATATCAGGTGACTATGAAACACTGCAGCAGTTCCATAAAACTCTCTTTTTTGCAGGTTGCCAAGCAACTCAAAGAGCAGCAGATGGTGATGAGAGGCCACAGGGACACTTCAATGGTTCATGAGCTGAACAGGTAAGGAAATGGTGACTTCCAACAGGGTGCTCGAGGGTGCTGTCTGCTAGAGCAGGTATTCTTGGAAACATCGGAGACGTTTTTCCACTACAAATGTCTGGGTTCTTCCCTTTCAGCTGTCCCTGGTAACACACAGGACATTTATAGTAGTACATAAGAAGTTTACCTATAGTGCCTCTTGTGTAAGTGGCATAATGAGGGAATTTGGCTCGAATCTCTGCTGTGTTTGTACAAGGAAGATTTCTTGGGTTTTGCAGGTGCTTAATTTACCTTTACTGAACTAAGCTGATGCTATAAAAGCGGTATTTTATGCAGTACACTAAGCCTGCTGGTCTGAATGGAAAGGTAGATGTATCCCTGCGTGTTTCAGTCAGAGCAGTTATCCTGCTCCTGTGGAGGTTACATAGCAATTCTCCATACATGTGTGCTATCCTGTGCAGTGAAAACCTTTGCCAGTGTTCAGTCATTCACACAGCTTTCCTCTTGGTGAATGTTTATTTTAGTCTCTACTTTGTACAAATATGGAAGATGGCTCATGGCAGAGTTCCATTTGCAGTGCTAAACAGCATAGAACATAGAATGGTTTTGTCTGAAAGGGACCTTAAAGCTCATCCAGCTCCAACCCCCTGCCACAGTCAGAGACACCTTCCACTAGGGCAGGTTGCTCCAAGCCCTGTCCAACCTGGCCTTGAACACTGTGAAGGATGGGACAGCCATGGCTTCTCTGGGCACCCTGTGCCAGTGCCTCTGGTCCCTCACAGAGAAGAACTTCTGCCCAATGTCTAATCTAAATTTCCCCTCTTGTCAGTTTAAAGCTATTCTTGCTTGTCCTGTCTCTGTATGCTCTTGTAAACAGCCCCTCTTGAGAGTCCATATCAGCCCCCTTAGGCACTGGAGCTGCTCTGTCTCCCCTTAAGGAGCCTTCTCTTCTCCAGGCTGAACCAGCCCAGCTCTCTCAGCCTGGCTCCAGAGCAGAGCTGCTTCAGCCCTCGCAGCATCTTCACAGCCTTCTCTTGACTCACTAGAGCAGCTCCATGTTCTTGTTGTGTTGGGGGCCTCAGAGCTGGACAGAGGACTGCAGCGGGGTTCTCATGAAAGCAGAGTAGAGGAGGAGAATCCTTTCACTCAACTTTTGTCACTCAATATTCCATTTGGTTGCTTTAGTAGTAGATGCATTGTTAGAGCCCTTGGGTGAAGATTCATGATGCTGAATACTTCCTTTTCTCTTTCCCTGTGGTACAGGTATATCCCTACAGCTGCTGCATTTGGTGGATTGTGCATTGGTGCCCTTTCAGTACTGGCTGACTTCCTGGGTGCCATCGGGTCGGGCACTGGCATTCTGCTGGCAGTCACTATTATTTATCAGTACTTTGAAATATTTGTAAAAGAACAGGCTGAGGTTGGAGGAGTAGGTGCATTATTTTTCTAGGTGTCCAAATATTTCATGGTTTGTGTGGAAAGGGAAAGTATTTTGACAACATGCATCATTTAATCCAACAATGCTATTTTCTTTTGACTTGTTTTCAAGTGCTGCGTGGCCCATTCCTGCAATGGGCACCGAGCAACGCCTGTGAGCAGCGTTAGTACCAGCTGCCTTAAGAATCAAGTTTACATTATCTTGTTTAGGTATTATCTAGTGTTGCCTGTGATGCTGGAAATGAGTTCATCTACCTTGCTGTCCAAACGCTGCAGTGAGATGCTCAAGTGTATCAGTTTGGTGTCAGTAAACCCTTTTTTGCACACAGCATTCAAATGTTAACTTTATTTCCCTGTCCTTAAGAGGAGAAAAAAGAAATATGAATTCAAAATTAATTGTCACATGACAAAATGTATCTGGAGCTTGTATTTTTTGTTAGTTTTTTATACTTTTTTAACTTGCATTTCCCCATCACTGAACTGGGCACTCCTTCCTTTGCGCTGTCTCCACCCGGGCACCTCTCTCGTAGCTGTAAGGGTGGACAATCAGATGTTTTACCAGAGACTGATACACATCTCACCTAGGACCTGGTTCTGGGGTGGGTTTGCTTCATCACAGGGCCTGGGACATTGGGATCTTGCTGTGAGGGGGACAGTGTGGTGGCAGCTGCTGTCCCACTGGTAAGTGAGCCCCGCTGTTCCATTTCAACCTGTACTCGTGTGAGCTGTGCCACTGAAACTTCACGTCCACTTTGCTTTTGTGAGTCTAAAGAACAAGGCCTGGTTCCTCAAGCACTGTTCCGGGGAGGGAAAGGGAGAACGGGGAGTTCCTGCTGCAGATCTTTGTCGCGCTTTACAGCGGCAATGTACAACTGTAAACGTTAGACAATAAACTTATTTAATTAAGCTCTCTCCTGTGCCTTATCCGTGCGAGATGGAATTCAGCTGCAGGGTCTAATTGTTTCTAACATGCTTTGTTAGTGAGGGGGGCTGGAGGCTCCTTTTTTCCTCCTTATCCTTGTTCTAGAATATAATTCTGATCAGTTTTTAGCAGCTTTAATTAAAATGAAGCCTCAAGATTGCTCCTCTTTAGATCTTTGAGCTTTTCTGCTTGGCTGTAACTAATTCCTTTTTCCCTTTGATTTCATGTTTTGATTTCTTATGTCTTCTCTCATACTTAACTTGAAAGTAACTTTGTTGTTTGTTATGATAGGAAAATCTTAAGCAAGTTTTCTGCTTTATCTCTAAGGCAGGAAAGTCCTCCTAATTATTCATGCTCACCCAAATTCATTTCAGAGCAAGACTTTGATATGAGGATATGTTTATTACAGCTCTTAAATCCTAACCTTTAAGCAGTGGTGGTTGTTTAACTGGAAGCAAGGCAGCTGTGCACAGATACACTGAAGATTCACCCAGAAGTAATGGGAGTAAGGGAATGGGCAGCCTGAGGCCACATATTTGTGATATATAGAGGTGCCAGGTGCTTAAGTTTGTACCTCAAACAGAATCCCCTGGCTGGGTCATGCACCTTGGGATGCGTTGGTGCCAGAGCTGTGATTTTTGTAGCTAAACCAACCAATTTTCTCTTTCTGGGTAGTTCAGTTACAAATGGGACAAGAAAGCAGCACCCTGAGGTCTAACTAAAGCATAAAAGGAAGTTCCTGAAATGCCAGTTTCAACCACTGCAGCCAGAGCGTGTCCCTGTGTCCCCACGCTGCTGCTCCTGTCATGGAGAAATCACCAATGGTTGTTTTGCTGATGCTGCTGGTGTGTGTGGATGAGAGATGAGGAAGTCGGACACTGTTCCTGCACCCACCTTGAGTTAACAGGCTTTGGTACAACACCAACTACAGTCACTTGAGCATCTTCCTTACTCTGCACTGACAAACACAGTGAGGGATGAGCTGCTCTGAAAATCAAACAGCATTTTTATTACCATTAGTCAGTCAAGGCCCGAGCCTGAGCAGTTAAAAGGGACACTTTTTGTTAGTTACATAATTGCAGATAAAAATACCAGGGTCATTCCTACAAATACTTTTGCTTCACAAGTAAAAGCAAAGGACCTCTGTTAAAGGAGAGTTAAACTTTCTGAGCCATCTGAATGGGGCAGTTTCCAACCACATTTCTCACTTCATAAAAGGGACTTGGAGCGGTTTTTCTGCCGCACGCTTGAGGGCCAGTGCGTAGGTGTAAACCCTGGCATCCACTGCCAGGTGTTCTTCTGCCACCAGCTCTGGAAAGAAAGAAAAATACAATTATGAGATTGTTTAAGCTCCTCCTCTATACAAACACAAGTCCTGCACTACAACAAAGCTGTGCAGCATTCCAGACATTAACTCTTCATGCCAGCACCTGATGCTGTCACTAACTCTTCCCTTGCTGAGTCTCTCACAGCTTTTTAAGACAGAGGTTTTTTGGATGAAAAAGGCCATCAGGAGGGAAGCTAAGGCTTTCTCAACATACATTTAACATGTCAGCAAGCTCTTACCATCAATTCTTTGCAGTAGGTCATTCTTTGGAAGTGAAATAACTTCCACAAATTCTAGGAGAGAACAAAAAAGTGTTACATGCCTTTAAATTCGCTAACAGTAAAGGAAGTTACCTCAGTGTCCTGTTTCGTACAGTTTTTACAGGTAAAACCAACTGACTTAATGCTCATTTCCATCCAAAAGCTGTTGAGCCTGCACACATATTGCCAAAAGGCCAATTAAATAGGGCAAGTCTGGGACTTTAAAAAACATTAAAAAGTCATTAAAAAACAGGTTTGGCAGAAAGAAACTGGGAAAAACAGTGCAGCTGACAGCCATAGGAAGGTCAGAACTCTTCTGAAGCGAGACCTCCCTTCTATAAATGGAAAATATACAGAAATGGACTGTTGTTTGGTTTATACAAGTACAGTAATGGGATTATAGATGCGTATGAAGACTAAAACAGCATGAAGAGTTTGTTCTTGATAAGTATGCATTGGCTTGCACTACCCCCGTCCACCCAAATTCATTGTCTTTGGGGCTTCATCTACACCTACTGCGGATTTAGTCATCTGTATGTCCTGAGATACTGGTGCTATAGGTGCAATGCTTGAGAGAACTGATGCAATAATGTTCCACGTCTGGGCCAAAGTCAGTCTCATGCATGTTTGATTAGGGCCAGGAGACAACAAAGTCCAAATGAAAACCAGTTTTAACTGACATGTTCTCAGTAAAATTTGCCATACGTAGCTCACTCTTGACCTTGCTGTCAGTGAGAGCAGTTACCCAACGTACCTCCATCATCTGCAAGAAAAGTAAGAAGCAGTAAGTTAAGGGTTTTGAAATACATAGAGCTTACAACTAAAAAGCATTCTTATAGCTGACTGTGAGTGACACTGTAGTGATTTTCAAGGGCAAGCCACAATTAAGAGGAATACCAAGGTTCACAAATGCTTATGGCCCTCACTGAAGTATGGCACCCAAATTTCTCCTGGGTTTGCCAACACCTGACACTGGACATTGAGGTCTTCCCAGGGAATTTAACAAAGAAACACAGCTCTGCATATCCAGATTGCAGGATATGATTTGAAGGATGTCCAGCATCAACATCAGCTGGGACAGATGTCCCTACAGCAGTAGGGTCAGTTCTTTTAAACCCATTCTTTTGTTACCCTCTCTCAATTTTCAAACAAACAGTACAAAACTCACCCAGTTTCTGCTTAGGTCTCATGTTCTTAGCTTCATCCCCGTTAATGGTGACGCTCACAATGTGTGTGGTGCTGTTTGACAAACCTGGGTCCAAGCAGAGAGCTGCCAACAAGCACAGGCAGAAGTTAAGTAAGTTGTCAAAAGCACAAGTCAGGCACCTTGACATTTTACCAAAAGCTTTCACAGAAATGCATCCTGATACAAGAGGAGAACACGTACTTGGAATATGTTCAGGCTAGAAGGGTTGTGAACAGTTTGTCTTCACAGGTTCTTAAAAGCGGTGTTTCTGTGCCTCTCAGTGCTTTTACAGATCATCCCTTGTAAGACTTGTTTTCCACAGCTAGATTTACTTTGCATCCCACAGACTGCAGATTAAACTGTAAACTACAATTCCTTTATAGACTTCCTCAGTCATGTCTGATTTTGCCACCACCTGTCTCCATATCAGTCCCCATCATACCTGGTAATCCAGGAGTCAAGTCTCAACTATAATGACATTTACTTGTAATCCTAGGGAAGCTGCCTCACCTTTCTACCTTCTCAAGTTTAATTTGTGATGCTCATTTTGTCTTCATTTTGCTTTGTATTGGCAACAATCATGTTCCAAAGGTTCTCTGGATTTACTCCAATTATTCCCTCCTTTCCGGCTGTAGAACCTGAGTGCTGTCATCTCCCCACAGTGGCATGAGGTGACCTCCACTCAGACTGCATCACATAGCTATTTTTTAATACCTAAGTTCACAAAAGCTGTTCACATTAAGTCCAGCAATTTAGACCTTTATACTAAATGCCAAATCACAGCTTGAACAATTGGGTTTTGTGTCAAGGATCTTAATTAACAGCAAAGTTTTCCCCTATAGACATCAAACTGTCAAACTAGTTCAGCTAGTGACTCAGCAATGACCAGCCACGGGATACTGCTCTCTGCTCATCTGTGTAGACTTCCTTGCACAGCTCTTTTTCTTTTAGAGCATTTTACACATTTAGAGTACCTGTCAAAGGCAGAATTAGCTTTGGGTGGGAAATAAAAAACAAAGCAAAGACCTGGAGTACATTCAATGACCTCCCCCTTGTACCCTGTTTCTTCCTCCAGCTCTCGCAATGCAGCACTTTCTGCAGTCTCATTTTCCTCAATGAGGCCTGTGGGATAAATAACACACAGGAACAACTGAAAGCAAACACCTGACCACAACACCCACCCCAGATCTAATCCAGCCTTAAGGAAGAGGTAAAACATCCTCACTACACTACTCTTACACAGGGATAAAACTGAAGCATTAGGCAGGATTCCAGTTCCTGGATACATCAGGCTGCTGCCCACGTCTTCATATGATTGTCTACAGAAGCCTTCCCAGGCAGATTATCTGCCACCTTCCCAGGAAACAGCATTAATATCCTCATAAGGGAAAGAAGCCAAATGCTTTGACTCTTAAGGAGTGGAGGGAAATGCAATATTCTACTATCAGACTGCTGTGCAAAATGTCTCCAATCTGCTAAAATGAGCCCATTTTGTATCCTTCATCACCAAATACTCCTATTTGGGAATAGCACACTGAGCTACAGAGCTCACCATGGTTTTCTAGTTAGAGCTGCTGGAGATTGACACTCCCAGCACATCTAAACACACTTAACTGTCAGCTTTCTGTGACCCATCTTAATGCTTCAGCCACTTACCTGCAGGAAATTCTAAGCAATAGCCATTAATTGGGGGCCTGAACTGTTTCACAAGGACAATGCAGTCGTAGTGGAGAGTTCTCTGTAGTACCGCTATCACTGCAACACCTACAGACAGTCACAGAAGACACAAGTACATACAGTCAGAGTATAGTGGAAGGTACTTGGTGCTAGACCTGGAAAGAAACACCAGCACTGTTACTCTGAGCCTTAAACATTTAGATGCCTGCTCCAGAATCCTGAACTATGAATTTAACCTCATTCTGTTAGGCATGGTGAGAGGCAAAAGCCCAAAATGGGATCTTCAAAGAGCAAACAAGAGGCACATGTACCAAGCAAGACTGAGCCTCAGCCCACCAGTACCTAGGGGTGTGCTCTCTTGACTGCAGACTGTTTGGGAGCCAATGTATGGAACTCCCCTACACACTTGCTTCATGTCTAAATCATCTCTCAAAGAGAACTGTATCCCAAGCACCTCACAGCAGACCCAATTCACCAATCTGTGAGCTACTCTCTACCAGGGCACCCAGGACATCTTTGAAATTGCTCCACTGTTCTGAAGTGAATAAAATGATCTTGGGAAAACACTCCTACCAGTAAGGTTCTGGCTCTTCAATGCTGAAGCTTGCATTTAATTAGCTCAGGGATGTAGCAAACATTGCTGAGCTATTTGCTACCCATCTTCCATTCATTCATAAATCCCAGACTGGTTTGGGTTGGAAGGGACCTTAAAGCTCATCCAGTTCCAACCCCCTGCCACGGCTTCTCTGGGCAACCTGTGCCAGCGTCTCAGCACCCTCAGCAGGGAAGAGCTTCCTCCTTACATACACTCTAAATCTTACCCCTTTTCAGTTTAAAGCCATTTCCCCTTGTCCTGTCCCTGCATACCCTTGTAAAAAGCCCCTCTCCAGCTCTCTTGTCAGCCCCTTTAAGCACTGGAAGCTGCTCTAAGATCTATGAGTTTATCAGATCTTTAAGAGGAAAAAATGCAAACAAAACCAAGCACCAATGTCTTACCATCAGCTGAGATCCCCTTCTTGTTGCCAGTACGCTTTACAGTTTCCCACGTTCTGTTTAATACAAGAGGAAAGAACAAATGAATGTGTAAATCATCTACCCTTGATACTTTCATTTAAAAGCAAAATACACCATCACACAGTGAGGGCCTATAAGAAAGCAGTCGGGCTTAGGCAGGCTCTATCATATACTGGCACTTTAAAACATCTGTAGTATAATTTTGTTCAGCCTATTTAAAGAGGGAGAGAGACAACAGTTAATTAATGACTGGTTTAAGATCACTAAAAATAAGGGAAGGACATGAGTGATTGTCAAAAACCAGGCAAGTCTTGTATAAGTGATCCTGGAAAAGCGCAAAAATAAAGCAATTCATACATAAAACTTGTCAGATTTTGAAAGACAGTTTTGTAACAGGACCACGTGCATTCTATCTTTTATCCTGCTTTTGCATAAGCTTTATAGTGTAAGTTACTGTGAGCTCTCAGCTCAGTTACCTGAGCACATGAAGAGCACACAGGTAGGGAAGACAAAAGCTTCTCTCTCAAAATAAGCATGGGATAAGTAAAACCCGCAAATCCACCAGCAATAAAAATTCTTTCACAAACACTCCAATTTTGGCCATTTTTTTAAAAGGATGAATTGGTGATGAATTGGGAGGCACTGGAGAAAGACAGCAGCAGAGAATCTAACATATTGAGGAAAGCGAAGTAAAGCCACATTGTCACATCTAGAAAAATACAGAACTAAGGCATCTAAAAGGATTGAACAGACGTGATAATACATGAGAGGACAGTCATTTCTCACTAGTACACAAGATCCAGCACCATGAGCAGGCAAAAGGGAGCCCTCAGTGAAGAGCCAGAAAAGCCATGGGACAGATTCTGATCATTACAGTCTAGTAGAGTTGCTAGAATTTGCTTCTGCACAGTTCCAAGGCACTGGAAATGCCAAGTAAACCAGGGTCCAGTGTGCCCAGAAGGATTTAGGAGCCCAGTTCCATGCCACATACCAGTATATCTGCTAGAGAAAGAGGTTATTTTTCTCTGAGCAGTGCAAACTATAAAGTAATTGGAGAATGAATAACTCTCATCTTGTGTGGAGCAACAGGTTTGAAATGCTCCTGTTCTCTAGCCTGGGGCTACGCTGACTGGGAACAGTATAGAAGTCTGAGATGTCAGCGAAACAGTTACCTGGTTTTACCAAAGGGATCAGTGTAAGTTGTTTCTTCAAGTTTCAACCATTTCCTTTCTGCAATTACCTAAAATACAGAATTTTATTTGATTAAATACATCATAAGATTAATCCCAACTTGAGAACTAAGGGGAGAAATACCACCACTTTTTGGATTCTCTTGAAGACAAAAATCTCAGCAGTGGAATACATGCACGAACATGCAACAACATTCCTGCAGCTAATGCAGAAACACACGTTTACTCCAAGTTCTTGAACAGGAACAGACAATAAGCCCAGTAACTTTTCTTAACATGATTTATAAGCAAGTTTCAATGAATTCACTGCGATTTTATGTACTAGAAAGTCCTCAGCTTTTTAGGAGGCCTTTCAAAGGTCATGTTTCAGCTGAAAAAGGGTGACTGGTCTGCACAGACTTTTGCTATGCTGGTGATCACGAGTGCCTACTTATCAGAGAGCATGGTCTATACCTGAGCATGCAAGACTGAAAAACAAACTATTCTGAAACTCCCGTTGCTGTGATCTCAGACCATGGCCTTGTGGGACAGCGGTTTTCTGTAAGCAGTGATGCACACCTGCCTTTTTAGGATTCCCAGCTGCTGATTGAGTGCTTGGCAACACTGTTACTACAAAGTGTCTTTTCTGAGCTCAGTTTATTTTCCCTGGGTATTAGCCCAGCAATTTACTTACTTTAATGTAACTTGTATTTTAAGCTTTGCTGAAGGCATGGGCAGACAGGATTGTCTGCAGAATTTTGTATCAAGTTGGCAATAGGTCTGACGGCAGAAATCAGAAGGATGGCAGAAGGAATCAGGAAGATGAGCAAAGCACTTCCTATTATCTAATGAGATACACTACTGGCAGCAACAGAACAAGGGTAAGCAAGGGGAAACCTCATGAAGTTCAGCAAGGGCAAGTGCAAAGTCCTGACCAGGGTCAAGGCAATCCCAAGCACAAATATAGGCTGAGAGGAGAATGGACTGAGAGCAACCCTGAGGAGAACAACTTGGAAGTGCTGGTTGACAAGAAGCTCAACACAAGCCCGCAGTGTGCTCTTGCAGCCCAGAAAGTCAACTGTATCCTGGGCTTCACCAAAAAGAACCTGACCAGAAGGTCAAGGGAGGTGATTCTCTGGCTCTGCTTTGCTCTTGTAAGACCCCCCCTTGCAGTCCTGTGTCCAGCTTTGAGACCCCCAACACAACAAGGATGTGGACCTGTTGGAGCAAGTCCAGAGGAGGCCGTGAAGATGATCAGAGGGCTGGAGCAGCTCTGCTCTGGAGCCAGGCTGAGAGAGCTGGGCTGATACAGCCTGGAGAAGAGAAGGCTCTGGGGAGACCTTAGAGCAGCTCCCAGTGCCTAAAGTTCAGTACTTTAATATTTCAGTACCTCCTAGAAAGCTGGAGAGGGACTTTTTACAAGGGCATGTAGTGATGGGATAAGTGGGAATGGCTTTAAACTGAAAGAAGGGGAATTTAGATTAGATACTAGGAAGAAATTCCTTACTGTGAAGGTGCAGAGACAATTGCACAGGCTGTCCAGAGAAGCTGTGGCTGCCCCATCCCTGGCAGTGCTCAAGGCCAGGCTGGACGGAGCTTGGAGCAACCTGCTCTAGTGGAAGGTGTCCCTGCCTCTAGCATGGGGTTGGAACTGGAGGAGCTTTAAGGCCTCTTCCAGCCCACACTGTTCTATGATTTGATAATTCTATGAAATAAGGATGTGGGAAAAAAACCCACAACATAAAATTGTAGCAAAGAATGAAGTCTGAGAGGTCATTCACGTGGCTAGCAGACTGAAATGCTCTAGTGTGGGATAGCAGCAAATAGGGCTTGTGTGGCCATGCAGATCTTGAACTTTAAAGTGAGAGATTCACCAACTAAAAAAAGAATGCAGAGAAACAAAAAATAGTCTATGATGCAGCTCTATTTACAAGCACAGTACGGTACCAGTTGGGGGCAGGAGGCAAATCAGAAGCGATTCAGGTATCTAGGAAATTGTAAGTGAGCTGGATGAGCTCATGTAATGTGTGCTCCCAAAGAACTATCTGACAGGCAACTGAAATAACAGCAGCGCTCCCATGGTTGTAAACCTGCTACACGTACTTTACATGTAGGAGTTTTGTATTTATTTTGAGAAGTATAATATTTCCGTGTAACAGGAACTGGAAAAGGAGAGCTGTGTGTTCTCAAAAGGGCTTTTTAATGGCTTTGTGGTCACAAAAACAGCAAGAAGGGAGATATTCTGCTCATTACAGAGACAAGTAATTCAGTTTGGAAGCATTTAGGTATATTTTAAATAGCTTTGTATTCACTCTTAAATCACTGCAGAACTAGAGTACAGGAAGATCCAAAAGAGAACTAGAAGAAGATCGTGTTCCATTGGTTGTCCAAAGACAGGAATATATTTCAGTGAGATAAACACAGCTAAATGTTTTGTGTTAAGGAATGTCTTTAAACATTGCAGAGAACACAAAGAGACAGATTATAGGTGGTTCCATATAGCTGCAGCGTTCAATAGAACTGGAGGATCATTCCCTCTCCCCACCCCCCCCAAGTTATTGCTAAGCAGAAAGGGGAAAATGGCTGAAATCAGAACCACATCATTGTACCCAGGAATCTTAACAGGAAAAAGAAATCCCTGGTCTGTAAGCAATGAGACTTGTCCACAATCCAAAAAGACAGAAGAAAAATAAAGAGTAGATTTTATGTGTAACAAAAAGAAACAACATCAAACAAAATGTCCTGGTTTTAATCAGGTATTCTTAAGTACAGCTTTTGGCCTGTAATAGACCTCCCAGAAACAGGAACAATAAAACAAAACCAGCCCCACTTTGCTGGAAGAAGATTCTCCAACATCAGACCACGTAGCTACTGAAGAGTTACAGAACCGCTTCCAATATAAGGACCACTGGCAGAGGCACAGTAAATACTTTCCTGTATTAATCCCACAGGATGACTGAAAAAACTAAATAGCTTAAAATAGTAAAGGCTAATTCCAAACTTTCAATGACACTAGGGAGTACAACATTCCAAAGGAGAGGAACTAAGAGGTATTATGGAAAAAAAAAAAAAAAAAGGATAAAATTAAAATGCTGCCTGCAAAAACCCAGGTCTTACTAGAAAGCCCCAAAAGCTTAAAATAAAGCCCTTATGCTTGAGAAATATTCATCTTAAACAACCACCCCAGGGGAAGAACCATAAATATATCCCAACAACGCAAGCCTAAAGTTTTTTTGAGGGAACACTGGGTAAAAGAAACTACATTTGTGTTACAGCATTTGTGTTACAGCAACATTTGTGTTACATTTGTGTTACAGCAACAGCGTGATGCTGTTGCCACTTTAACACCAAAGGTTAACTTCTAAGAATTTACTCAGAAGAGAAACAGAGGCAGTTTAAGTGAGGGTGCTCCCAATAAACAAAACAAAACACCAAGGATTACCTCCAAATTCCTTCCCTGGGACTTAATATCTTCTGAGTCTGTGAAGATGTTCACAGACTATTATTTCAAAACTCTTACTACCTTCTTACTAATGTCTTTAGAACAGCAATTATCTAAATTCAAACCCTTTCAGAAAGCATCAAAGAAGGTACAATCCTCAATGCTAAGGCAAGTCTTTGTGGTTCATCATCCTGAAGGAACGGAAAACAAGGCTGAGCATCATGATCCACCGACCGTATGTACTCTGAGAGGTATCAGCATTACTACTGAACTGTGCAAACAGCCTGGACAGACAACACAAGAAACAAAGCAACCCCCCCCCCCAAGCAGCTTAAAATAATACAACACTGTAGATTCCTCTCTCCCCATTGACAATAGTTATGATTATATCAACAAAGAGAAATGCCACCTTTTTGAAACTCTCTGCCCATCAGGAAGAAATGTTTTGTCTATTGAACAGATTCTTACAAACACACAGCATCTACAGCATTTCTTACTCTGCACTCACAAAATTCTGATCAGTCTCAACTCATTGTTATTTAACAACATAACGTGTCAAAGCCAAGTGTTGTACCTCTTCTTTAAGGACGAATTGTCTAGCAGCTTTTCGAACCTCTGTGGATTTCTCAGCTGCCATTTTCAGGAACGTGAGGTTTTCCCCTCCTGATCAAAGTCCAGGCTACTATGAAACAAAGTCAATATTAGCTTTCAGAGAAAAGTTACAAGATTTTGCATTCTAAATTAACAAATAAAACTTGCTGGAGAAAGTTAGGGATGTGTCATGACAAGTCAGCTCAAGTTTTCAGCTCCACCTGATGGTTTCAGAGTCAAATAAATCAAAGAAGAAACAGAAGTTTGGGTCAGATCCCTGACTTACATGGTTGTGATAGTCCAATCAGCTGCCAAGTAGCTATGCTGGCTGAGGACACCCTGCTTAACTATTCAAAGGTCAGACACACACAGAGGCAAAATTGATCCATCCTGATGGAAACAAGTTGTTCCATCCTGATGTGGGTGAAGTGTTCTGTCAACACAGCATCGCCACAACAGGCCTATGCACTCTACTGTCAAAGCTGGAAAAAACCTTATACCCAGATTTTGGTGGTAAAAACTGTCTGCTATTGAGAATGAATCAAAACTAGAGCCTACCTCCACCTTCCATGCATCACAAACACATAAATGACTCGATCCTTCCCCAAAAAACAAGGTCAAAAAGTCACCTGTGTTGTAAGCCTAGGAGGCACATGGAGTTAGTCTTACCACAACACGTCAGTCATGCTCACTGAGAATGATGTGGCTAACACCTTGCAAAAGCCAACTGACCATGTACTCAAGCAATGCTCTGCACCTGCAGCTCCGCGCCTCAGCCTGCATCTTAATGCTCTGCACGAAGATAAGACTGTCCACTACTTCTCTCAATCCAGTTCTAGTTGAAAGCCACACCAGTAAGCAATAAAATATATGCATTAGATATTCACCATTAGCCCTTGTCTCACTGCAGAGCTATGGGGCACTTTGAGCACAGAAGCTCTTATTCCAAGGAAGCTAAACTCCGACATGAAGCTGTAATACTGAAGTCCTGAAAATCAGCATGAATTGTAAGTAAAAAGACAGTACAAAGAAGTAAACCAGTTTAGACACCAGGTGAGATGGGCTAATCTTAAAGATACCTATCATTCTTAGCACTGATTGTCGTAAAGTTGCCGAAAGTCAACAGGTATCTTTCTGATGACTTCACACCGGGGTCTTTAGCAATGAACAGCACCAGAAGCAAGTAACCGCCACCTTTGTCATACCCAATTATAGCACTTTCATCTCTTACTTCATCTCTATCCTTTTGTGATAACATCTACTCCACATTCGTGAAACATTTAAGAACATGCAGCAACAATCGGCTCTCTTACATATAAGATTTGCTTTTAATTCCACAAAGTAGTTAAAGAGAATAGGTCCTACAAAATATTTCTGCTTATCAGCAGGATTAAAACTAATGTTTAATGTTTTAATGCCATTTCCTCAGCAGGTCCACAGGGAAGGCTCTTTCTTAAGTCTTAGGACAGTCTTGTTGGATAAAGCAGACATAGAGGTCAAATGTTCAGGTTTTTTTTATGTAACATAATTCCTGAAAAGAAACTCTGACCTATTAAACCCAATTCTGTTCTTTCAAAAGTATGTTCTATAATCCTTTCTTAAAAGAATGAAGCTCCATCTTATAGCTATGTAGGTTTACTACCTACCTTACTACTCTTTGTATGAAAAACTGCTCTAGAACCTCACTTATAATTCAGTTTCTATCCCATTAGTTCAGTTAACCACTGCCAGTTTGTTTTTGAGCCAGTGAAGTCTCCAACTCTCTTCACTCAAGATTCAAGAGTTGCAGCTGGACAATGGCCATGGTCCCTTGCTGTGAATCTCAAATACAAGAACAAGCTTTCCAGCAAACCTACGTGAAAGAAGTCCAGCCTAGCCCAGCAGTTCCAAGAGACTCCTGGTCGTCCAGAGGAAACAGTCAAAAGAGGCTCTGTGTGATGCCCAAAGTATACAGCTTTAAAAACAGAAACCCCTCACACAGCTACTTACCACAAGTTCACCTCCTGTTTGGAAAGTTTGTTTCCTTTTTGATTGACAGTATAAACATATCAAAAGAGTAGACAGAAACCACATCTTTGTTAAACTCCTTTTTTTGATCAGGCTGAATAAATCTTTCTCTTAAGTCTCCCCTCAAAGGAAATCCTGTTCCAATCATCACACTAATCCTTCTACACAAGTTTGTAAGTATCAGTGCATTTTCCTCAAACGTGGATTAACCAACTGTACTCTAAACCACACAAGCTGCTATAGTAATGGTTTGTAGAACAGTATTAATACTTACCTATATCAGTTACAAAACCATACTAAGACCTCATCTCATGGCAGAAGTTGTTTTCAACACAGCTTTGCTCTCTTCTGCAGTGGACAGATTCAAGGGTGGCTTGTGGATTAAAAGAACAAAAAATTACAGAGCTTCAGTGATTTGAATCACTAAAATTAAAACAGAGAGGAACTCACCTCCGGCAGCCCCTGTAGTTTTGATTTCCTCCACAAGTGGGTGCAATAACTCTATGTATGAGTGACATTTTAAAAAGTTCCGCCGAAAAAGGAATTTTTTCCTAAATTCAGTAGCCTGAATATAAGTGAAAATTTCTGCAGTTAGAAAGCTGAAAAACCATCTGGTTAAATGAAGGCTGCAATTCTGATACCTCACATTAGTTATGCTGTCAAGGGTGGCAACACTTTTTGCGCATAAACAAAAATTAGCTCCAACTGAAAATTAAACTTAACACTACAATGTAAGGTTTCTAAAGCCCCGTGTTATGTTTCACAATAGACCTTGTCTTGCAGCCCTCAGGCAGGAAGGTTCTTTTGCTGGCAAATCAGGGCTACTTGTTCCATTTATTTCATGTGAGGGCCAAACTCAGACCAGAAAAGGGAATACCATTTACTTAAAGTATAACTTTATTCCCATGGCTCTTTACTGAGTGGTTTTCTTTCAGTGAAAGATCCCCCCATTCTACAGCTTCCACATTATCCTTCCCAGGAATTAAAATCTTAAGCCAACTTGTGGCCTGTGAATCAGCTTAGAGTGTAGCCAAGCTACCAGGGCTTTACCTTAACCTCTATCCAAGTCATGACAGAGGGATTAGCTTTTATAAATCACTTTTCAAAAGCTATTGCCTGATCCAAACTCCACAACCTAGCTTAC
Organism: Psittacus erithacus; assembly: GCA_009867235.2. NCBI lineage: Eukaryota > Metazoa > Chordata > Aves > Psittaciformes > Psittacidae > Psittacus > Psittacus erithacus. The sequence continues at coordinate 6,162 of WYDI02024568.1, read as the reverse complement.
AGCAACCAGGTTTAACATAAACTTAGCAATGGTGCCCTAAGGCAAGCTTACAATAGAACAAAATACAGCATTTCTTATACAGAACGTGCAGAAAGGGACACTGGCAGAGCTTTATGCATGATAAAACTAACAATATGCTAAGATACATGTGCTGAAGGTAAAGATCATTAAAACCTCCTAAGTCACTTTAAACTTGTTACCATCAGACAGTGCACTCAGAGTTCAGCAATATGACTTTAGCAACAAAAGAAATTAATTAGTGGAAGTTGATGGGAGAGGAGAGGAAAATGTGGGGAAAACAATGCTTCACCTTTGTCATGGTACTTAACAGTGTGGATGACGCTCTCAGCACCAAACAGAATATGGAAAAATAACTGGTTCTTGCCCAGCAGAACAGACAAGAACAACGAAGACCATCTTGCATAAGCAAAAGAGGGTTAAAGCCATCTCCATATTGCTATCAACCTTCAGACAACTGATGTGTGAGGTCTTGGGGAGGCAGCCTCAAATGGCAGAGGTGAGAGCATGGAAAAGACCCAGCCTTCCACATAGGGGCACACACACAAACAGACGACAGCTTAAAAAGAACGTATTATTCAGTCATTACTTGACTCCCCCCAAAACCATAGACTGGTTTGGGTTCGAACCGACTTTAAAGCTCATCCAGTTCCAACCCCTGCCACGGGGATACCTTCTACGAGAGCAAGTTGCTTCAAGCTCTGTAAAGCCTGGCCTTGAATACTGCCCAAGAACGGGGCATAATAGTGATAAACCGAAACGCAGCCCTGCGGGAGGAGACAGCTCTGTCGGTGTAGAGCTCCGTTACAACGCTGGAGAGGTAAAACCTGACGCAAGCAAATACAGAGAGAGAAAACAAAACCTGCCAGGCAGGAAAAAAAACCCGCAGCTCCCTTAAAGCCACCCTGGAACCCCCTGCTCGGGTCACGCACCCGTACGAGGCCGGGAGAGCGACCCAGCTGCTGAGGGAACCAGGACCGACAGCAACACCGACACCGGTCTACGCTGAGGCGGCGGCTGAGGTAACCTGGCAGCACCGCGGAGAGCGGGCCGAACGCCACTGCGCCGGGCGCACCGCTGAGACGGGGCTGTGCCGTGTGCACCCGCGATGGCGGCCCTGATAGCGCCGGGAGCGGCGGGAGAGGTTCCGGGTGGAGCGGGAGCTTCCGGGAGCAGCGGGGAGAAGCGGGCTGGGTCAGGGCGAGCCGGGGCGGTTCGTATTGAGGGGGAGCATGAAGAAGGAGCAGGTGGTGCACTGCCAGTTCTCCGTGTGGTACCCGCTCTTTCGGGCCGTTACCATCCGCAGGTGAGGGGAGGGAGGGAGGGGTGCAGTGTGCGTCTGGGCTGGGTGCAGGCCTAGACCGAGAGAAGAGCGTGTGGGGTGAAGATGGGGTGGTGTGTGGGACTGGTCTGCCTTGGGTTCTGTTGGAAATGAGCGTGTGTTGTGATAGGATTAGGTGAGTTAGAGGGGACCTGTGTGGGACAGAGCTGGGCTGGAGGTGGGGAAGGTTTGGTCGAGCCATCAGCTGGAGTCGCAGGAGCTGGGGTCTTCTCCCTATACCCTGAGGGGGTATTTTCTGGGGCCAGACTCAGTGCTCCCAGCTCTCCTGGTGGGACCAAGCACCAACTAATCTCAACAGCACTGCTGTTCCCACTTGATTCCTCAAAGAAACTGAGGCTGAGCACACCCAAACCAAGTGACTCACTTCGTGTTTTCTGTGTATTTCTGGAAGCTGTAGCAAATTCTGCAGTTTCTAAGGTGTTGCTGCAGGTCAGGAGATGATTATGAGAACTACCAGTAACTTAGGGAGGTCAAGCTTGAGGTAGTTGACCTTTTGGATCAAAAAGTGCTGACAACAGGCTGTTAGTAATCAAAGCATTTAATCTTTTATGGCTTGTAGAGTGTACCACGTGTGTATTTGATAAGTGTAGTGGTAGTTCTGCATTTTTGGGACGTTCAGGTTGGACAGAGCCTTGGGTGACATGGTCTAGTGTGAGGTGTTCCGGCATGGTAGGGGGGTTGCAACTTGGTGATCTTAAGGTCCTTTCCAACCATAACGATTCTATGATTTTTATATGCAAGTTTTGGTTTGGATCTGGAAGGGAAACCTTTAGACTGAGCAACATGTTGTCCACTTCTCATGGGCCAAATGCACTCTTGGAGTTTCTTAAGAGTTTTGAAGGAATGTGGCACTTTTGTGCGTTCCATTTAAAATTTTTGCCTCTTTCTCCTCTGCTTTCCTGGAGGGAAAATGAGCACTGATTTCTGGGAAGGAGTGAGAGGGAAGAAAGAGAAATGGGGTTTTCATAGTGTTAGAGAATAAAACATACCATTATTGAGATGTGCTTCATGAAAACACATTATTTATATTAAACTCTGGTGATTATTTTAACAAATAATATTAATAATAAGTTATTAAAGAAATTCTTATGTTTCTTCTAGTGTTATACTTCCCCTACCAGAGAATGTGAAAGAATATTTGCTGGATGATGGAACACTTGTGGTTTCTGGAAGGTAAAGAGTGTTTTCCCCCTACCCTCCGACTAGTAATACTGTTTGATATATTCACAGCACTGTTTTGTTTACACATAATATGTCTTGCATATGAGTTATTAAAATTTGGCTAGTCTGGCTGCTGTAAACCTCATACTGTATGAGCGTATGAGCAAGCTGGTACTGTCAGTAAAACAACTTGCTGGTACCTGATGTGGAACCTAAAATCCATGTAATACATTCAGTCTAGACCACGTAGTTCTTTCCTTTTTTCCCCGTCTTTCCTTTTGGAGTTTACCAGTCTCTTGGGTGCCTAGTCTACTGGTTTGCCTTTGGTTGCGTTGATATGGTTAACTCAATTCAGAGGCTTGATATCTCCCACACCACTCATGTGCCTGCTGCCTTATCCAGGGGTAAAGTGAGTTTTATTCTCAATATCATAGGCTCATAGAATGGTTTGTGTTAGAAGGGGCCCTAAAGCTCATCCGGTTCCACCGCCCTGCCATGGGCAGGGACACCTTCCCCTAGACCAAGTTGCTCCAAGCCCTGTCCAGCCTGGCCTTGAACACTGCCAGGATAGGAGCATTCACCACTTTTGGCAACCTGATCCAGTGTCTCACCACCCTCATAGTAAGGAATTTCTTCCTAATGTCTAATCTAAATCTCCCCTCTGTCAGCTTGAAGCCATGCCCCCTTATCCTATCCCTACATGGCTTGTAAAAAGTCCCTTTCCAGCTTTGCTGCAGGCACCTTTTAGGGTTCCTTGGAGCTTTCTCTTTTCCAGGCTGAACAAGCCCAGCTCTCAGCCTGTCTCCGTAGTAGATGTACTGCAGCCCTTGGATCATCTTCGTGGCTTCTTCTGGACTTGCTCAAGCAGGTTCATGTCCTTGCTGGGGGCCTCAGAGCTGGGCGCAGGACTGCAGGAGGTGTGTCATGAGATCAGGGAAGTGAGGGAGAATCCCCTCCCTCGACCTGCTGGTCATGCTTCTTGGGATGCAGCCTAGAACACTGTTAGTTTCTGGGCTGCAAGTAGACATTGTTGGTCGTGTTGAGCTTCTCATCAACCAGCACTCCCAAGTTCTTCTCCTCAGGCTGCTCTCAATCCATTCTTCTCCCAGCCTGTTTTTGTGCTTGAGGTTTCCTCAACCCAGGTGCAGGACCTTGCACTTGGCCTTGTTGAACTTCATGTGGTTTGCACTGGCCCACCTCTTGACCCTATCAAGGTCCCTTTGGATGCTATCTATAAAATCCTGCTGAGTTCATATAATTGTTTGCATGCACATAATCCATGCATACGGCAAGGCTGAATGTCCTGTATGTATGTATCGCTTCGCCAAGATTTTGGATGGAGAATGAGGTGGATAGATACTGAAACAGTTGGTAAGAACCCAGGCCTTGTTCTTTGTCTTCTGCTTAGAATCTCACTGTATGGCTTCCCTGTACAATGATTATTGCATGCGATGCCTTGCTAATGATCAGACTCTCAGAAATCAGTCCACACTCCATCATTTCCTAACTGGTAGTTTGCCTCTCGCAGAGCAACCAATTAGGCTGTGAGTGTAAGGGAGCTGTGTCTAATTTCTCTGGAATTAATTTATTTAAAACTGAAGCTGTTTAAACACTCTGGAAAGATGAAAGGTATCTTATAATTATTTTTTTTCCTTTTTTTAATAAAAGGAATCCAGAAAACCATGTCATGGTTTAAGCCCAGCCGGCAGCCCAGAACCATGCAGCCGCTCGCTCACATTCCCCGCTTCTTCCTCCCCTTGATTCCGGAGGGATGGGGGGGGGGGGGAATTGAAAGAATGTAACTCCCATGGGTTGAGATAAGAACAATCCAGTAACTAAGGGGTAAGACAAACCCGCTACTGCTACCACCAATAATAATAATAAGGAAAATAACAAGGGAAGAGAATCCAACTGCTCACCACCTGCCGACTGATACCCAGCCTGACCTGAGTAGTGATCTAGCCCTTCTGGGTAACTACCCCCAGTTCATATAGTGGGGATGATGTGCTGTGGTTTGGGATAGCTTTTTGGGTAGTTTGGGTCAGGTGTCCTGTCTCTGATTCCTCCCGGCTTCCCATCCTCCCTGACAGAGCATGAAACTCAAAATTGTCCTTGGTCAGAGTAAATATTACTTAGCAACAACTAAAAACATCGGTGTTACCAGTGTTGTTCCCAGGCTGAAAGTCAAAACCACAGCACTGTACCAGCTACTAAGAAGAAAAATGGCTGCTAATGCTGAACCCAGGACAAATTGTTTTTAAACCATTTTGGATAAGAAGCAATTTTGTCACCTCCTTCTGCAGAATTTTGCAACTTCTTTAGCAGCAGCTATTTATTTTTTAATAAGCCTTCAGAAAAGCTGCAACTGACTTTACAGCTGTGTTATACAAACATTTTGGGCTCTCTTCAGTCCAATAATGAACAGCTGGAGAATTGACTTAAATTATGCTTTTTAAGATGCTTCTAATTGAAAATCCCTTTTAGAAACCAGTTTTTCTCTGAGCTGAACTTTCTTAGCTAGAAGTGAATGTGATATGGCATTCAAGGCCAAGATCGCTTTTAATCTTCAGTGAACCAGTATCTGAGCTCTAGATCTCAAGAACTGAACTGATAGTTTAATCCCTATAGAAGTACATTAAGGGGCTGCAGAGACTTAGCTTGTTGAAGAGTTTAGACCTACATTTGAACATAAGCTGCTTTCTATACTGGCTTGCTGAATAAGTCTTCAAAAGCTTGGTCTTCTTCTTTAACATCTTCACACTCAGCTGTATTAGCTAAACAACTTCATATGTCACCTAAAACTTCAAGGGAATATTTGCAGTCAAGTACTTTCTTGTTTTGTAACTATCCCATCTGTGTAGAAAAAGGAACTTTTCAGGAAGAAGCTAAGAACTCTGTTATTAGGATCTTTTTGTTGTGTAGAGTGGGAGGATGCTTTCTTTTCAGAACCAGAAATTCACGGATCAACATCTGAAACAAGTTTAATGATCCTTTTATTTGAAAAAGGAACATGGAGGCCAAGAGAATTTAAATAAAAGTTTAATTTGTGCTTCTGTCAGAGTACAGTACAGTTGGAAAAGAATCATTCATAGGGAATTGAAAAGCATCAATTGTGGCATTTTCAGAGCAGAAAGTGATTTGCTGATTTGAAAGCAGCAGTGGGTTGGGTAGAGCCCAAGTCTAATGCCAGGGTGCTTGATTTTCAGTTCTCTATACTGGTTTGCTCTGATTTTTCTCTGCCAGGGGTTTTGAGGTTTAATCTTCTTACAAAAACATTTTGAGATCTGCAGCTGGTAGATGCTGCCTCATAGCAGCTTTCCAATATCTAATGGGGACCTACAGGGATGCTGGAGAGGAACTCTTCATCAGGGACTGCAGTGACAGGACAAGGGAAAGTGGGTTTAAACTTAATCAGGTGAAATTCAGGGTTGAAACGCTTCAGAGCCAAGGAGGTAAAATGTCTGTTGAGGTTTAAAATAGAACATGAAGTTGATGAACACAGGGTGTTGACTGATACTGCTTGGAACAGCCTGACACCAGCCTGAGGACAGGGATGTAGTTGACCCCATTGTATGTATCATTGAAAACCAAACCGTGCCAGTCAGCATAACAGGAGGATGTCAAGGGGTAGATCCAGATAT
>WYDI02024566.1:0-27522 GCA_009867235.2 Psittacus erithacus | reverse complement strand
CCAGGTTTCCTGCAGCCCCTTTAGGCACTGGAGCTGCTCTGAGGTCTCCCCTTCAGGAGCCTTCTCTTCTCCAGGCTCCTCTCTTTAGTCTCTCTTTGACTCTGTTCCCACCCGTGCCCTCCTCTCCAGGCTTTTTAGGCTGAAAAGCTCCAGGTTTGGGACAAATGTCTCTGGAAATGATTTTTGGGGGTGATAGAACAGTTTCCCCCCATCTCCCAACCCGTGTGTGGTGCATCGCCAGCAGGGTGCTGGGCGCCCACATCAGCACAGCCCCTCTTTGGGGAGGGCAGGCTGGGCTGTGGGCTGGGGACTGACACCGCTGCTGCTGTCCCCGGGCTGGGGCTGGACCACAATTCTCTCCTCTCCTGGCTTCAATCCTGGGCTTCTGCTGCTTCCTTGTGGCAAAGCCCTGGAATGACACGATCCTTCCCCTCATCCCGCATCTCCTCCCCCGCCTCCTCCCGCCCTTCCCGGTCCCGGTGGCCCCAGATCCCGGGAGACCCCCCCCAAGCTCCCCGCCAGCATCTTCCGGGGTATCCGGTCCCGGTGGAGGGGGGTGCTGCATCCCTGCATCCAGGCTGCGCTCCCCTCTCCCGTCCATCACAGACGTGCTTCACCTCTGGCCAGCCCCGCACTGACCTTTGCTGGGTCCTTTATAAGTCAAAGTGGGATTTGTGTCTGGGAGCCCTTCCTGGGGACCGTAAATATGCCAGAGGAGCTGATGGAAGCACTTGATTTCAGTTGTATGTGTTTTTAAAGACCCGAAATGTAACCCCGGTGTCAAGATGGGAATTCACAGGATATTTATGGTGGAAAGCTTGCTTTTTTTTCCTTCCCTCCCTTCCTTTCCATTCTAATTTTAGTGCTGTTGCTGCTGAGGATGAAACGTGGGCTTTCCCTCTGTCTGGTACCCAGAGATAACCCCTCTCTCTGCTCCCCTGTGTTGCCCTGGTGAGCTGGTACATGTCCCCTTTCCTTGCAGACACCCCGTTTTGGTGACAAGGATGAAGGGTGACCAGGAGCCCCACTGGGATGCAGGGTCCTTCCCAGAGCCAAGTGGAGGGAAGGGATTTCTTCCCATGTCCTGGTCATACATCCCCAGGTGATGCTTTATCCCCCCCGTATGGCACCACTGATTCACATTTGGCTCATGAGCCCTCAGCTCTGCTCCTCCACTCGTGTCTGGAGGGAGACGAGGATGGGATTCAGCATCCCCTGGGTGGATGTGAAGGAGCCAGATCCCAGATCCCAGATCCCAGAGCCCAAAGTGGGCTCTTTTCCATGGGCGATGAGGGAGCGCAGGCGGATGGGGAGCGGGTGACCCCCCGCCGGCCTCCTGCTCTTGCTGCAGGGTGAAAGCTGAAAGTTGAAGAGTACAAACCCATCAACCCCTGGATCTCAGCTTGTGATGGGAAATGAAAATATTTGGATAAGACGCGATACGGAGCTGCTGCTATTTACAAACCTTGATCCTGTGGCCTGCACATCAAAAGGCCTCCTCCTCGCAAGGGCTCTCTGCTCGCCCGGCTCCGTTTGCAGCCTGTCAAGGGCATTATTTGATGTTCCTCTCTTGTTTGTTTACATTCATTAAGATGGGCAAATCCATCACGGTGACTTTCTCCCTCCACGGCAGCGGGGCACACGCCTGCTGCAGGTGTGGGGCGGGTTTGGTGGGGCCCATGATAAAACACACATTTGTTCTCCAGGTCGTGTGGACAGACTGACACTTCCCTGATAAACCCCCCCCTTCCCGGCCCTGGCATCCCCCCAGCCCACCGGTGACAAATGATTTTCTTATCTGGAACAAGGAAAAGCAGTGGCCGAGTTTCATCTCCACTTCCCGCCCGGATGCTGGGGGCAGCGGGGTGATGCGGCCGCATGGTTGGGGATGGAAGGAGAGCACATCACCAGCTCGGCGCAGGGCTCTGGGGCTCCCTCTCGCTCTATGCAACCATCACTGAAGTGGAATACAAGAAACGCTCCATTTCCTCCCTGTTTTACCCCATTGCACAGAGGTTTGGAGCCTCCAGCATCCCTCTTGCCCTGCAGACCCGCTTTGCCCAGCACATCCCTGCTGCGGAGTTGTGCTTCCTGGGATGGCTTTGCAATGGCAAGGGCCCCAGATGGGAATATATGTGAAGGTCAAGGCTGGCTCCAGCTTCTGCTCTTGGCACAGCCCCTGTGAGAGGATGCTGTGCAGTGCCAATGCTCCCACTGCTCCCTGCGGGCTCCCAGCCCCTCGTGCCTCTGTCTGGGTGCTGGACCAGATGCAGTGGATGAGTTTGAGCCATATGAGTCGACCGACGAGGGGCAGCGTGGCCTGATGAGCTCTGCATGGCACAGCTCCCTTGTGCAGTGCTTTCCCTTCCTGTCCTGCAGAAAGTTGTTTAAACTGAGATGGATGCTGCTGCATCCCTTTGTCCCCAGCATGGCGATGCCCCATTCCCATAGCAGCAAACACCCCTGCCCTTCCCATGGTGATTCCCATTGGAATTTCCCAGCTGGGTCCCTTTAACACACAGCCTTCATTTTTGATTAAATATGCTGCTTTGCTCGACAATCGGTTTGCAAGGGATGGAGCAGGCTGATGCTTGGATTTCAGCAGGGAACTCCAGAGCCCGGAGCCTCTCCAAGAGGAAGCAGCCTGCTCTTTTTGCCCTGTTTTTCCCTTTGAAGGGGATAACTGGCACTTCATTTGTCTGTGGGTTTGTTATGACTCTGGGCTAACAGATACCACACTTAGCAAACTCGCACTCTTCACTAATGGAAGATACTTGAGTCTAATTGCCCCGTATCACCCAACACCGGAGCCTTGAGCATCCTTCTCCCATGGCGGCACAGGCAGAGCCGCTCTTCCTCTCCCGGAGCCAGCCATGGCTCATGGGGATGCTTCCCGCATGGCTTCGTGCCCAGGCGAGCCGGGAGCCTGGGAGGACTCACAGACACCAGATTCCCTCGTGTCAGCCTCGCCTCGGGGTGCCAGAGCCCGGAAGGAGTTGGGGAGCAGGCAGTGCAAAAGGGGGGTTAAAGCACAGCTTTCGGGATGTGGAACTTGCTGGAATAACGGTGCTGGGGTGGGAAAAATGAAGTGTGAATTCCCGGGTTATGCTCACTACAATACACCCATCTCTTTGCTCCTCAGCTTGGGGAAGGTGAAGGGAGGCGATGCTCCATCTTGGCACCCCATTGTGCGGTTTGGGGGGCTCTGGCTCACCCAGCAGCTCTGCCTGGTGTGGTTTTAAAACCCAAAGCTATTTCCTTCAAAAATGAAGCTTTAAAAGAATTAATAAGGCTCAGAAGTAAGACCCCTGAAGCTTGTTGCTTGCCCAAGTGTTAACCAAAGCACCAGTGAGCCCCATTAGTGCCAGGAGCTCTGAAAGGTCCTAAAGCAGAGTTAACACTGAAGCTCAGGGGGAAGCTTTTCTCTCATCTCCTATGAGCAGCAGCTCAGATCCCATCCTCACACAGGCTGAGAAAGGCATCCTGTGTGCTGTAGATGAGGAGAGAAGGTTTGGGAGGATGAGATCTGCCCACAGGAAGGATGTGCTAGGAAGGAACCTTAAACCCCATCCCATCGCTACTGATAAGACTTCCTTGCTTAAATAAATCAGCTTTAAATCTGACAGGATTTGCATTTCCCCCTCCTCCCCCCGTATATCTATCAAGTTAAAAGTGAATTTATTTTCCCAATCAAATTCAGAACATTGCTTTTTGTATCTTCCCATTTGCTCTTCACTCTCAGCCTGGGGAGTGTTTAACATGAGCTGTGAATAAAGTTCATAAACACTTTCTAACCCAGCATCTTTCACCATCTCAGAATGGAATCCACCATTGAAGTACCCAAATAAATGTTTGTTAAGCTCCATAATGACCAAACTATTTTTGCATAGCCACGGTGTGCGCTGCTGCTTAGCCAAGAGAAATGCTCCATTTACCATAAAGCTGAACTTTATCAACGTGCTCGAGTGCTTCCCAGCTTTCCTGAAGAAAGTGAAGCAAAAGGACAAAAGCCAAACAACATCCGAGTGGATGATCTCAATCACAGCGCCTCACTCCGTGATTTAAATCATCACTTGGCGTTAAATGAAGCCACCCAGGGCTCTGGGTCCTGCAGCTCTGCTGGGACCACGCCACCCAGAAAGCTCCTTTCATCACTTGGGCTCCTGCCCGTGAGAGATCCAGGATTTAAAAGGAAACATCTTTGTCCCAGAGCAGCACAAAGCGGGATCCCATAATGAGCTCCAGCCGCTCCCCACAGCCTCGCTCCATCTCCTCACGGAGTTGTGCCAGGAACAGTGAAGTTAAGCCTTGGGAATGGCCAACAGGGATTTAGGGGCAGGGATTATTCCCATCACCTGCCTCTGGCTACACACCCCAGGCTCTCTTTGTACACAATGGGGAGAGAGTGCCTATTTCTCCCCTCGATTGCAGAAGAGAGCCAAGAGGGTTAACCAAGAGGGTTAACCAAGAGGGCTGCAGATGGATCCCGGGCTGGGCTGCTGGCTTAGGGGTGGGAATACAGCCCTGCTCCCAAAGGCTGGCTCAAGGAGGCACTTGGAAACGTCTCAAGCTTTTTCCATTCCTATAAAAAACCCAAACCCTCAGACAAAAAGCCAGAGCGTTTGGTCCAAAAGCAGTTCCTCAGGGATGGGTTCCTCGATCCTGGTGATCCCAGCCCCAGGTCCTGGGATGCTGCAGGGGGAATGTGGTCACATCAGGCTCCCGCTCTAACTACCTTATGTCCTGCATCATGCCCCTGTTCCTGGTCCCGCTCCTCATCTAACACGTGTTTAATTGTGGCTGTGGACAAACGGGCTACTAAAAGCCAGTGTAAGGCGCTTAGGATGGAACAAAAGCTTGGTACAAGGGCTCCTGTCAGTACTGATTGCCTTGGCTGAGCCAAATGTGTGCAGAGATAATCCTGAGGTTAAGTATGGTTCAAACTCCATTTGGCAGCTCTGGAGATCATCTCTCCTGTCTGGTGGTGGCTCCCAAAGGCATCCCCATCCCCATCTCCTCTGGGTTGCAAAGCACTTGGTGCCTCCTTGCAAGGTGGGTCCTGAGCTGCTCAGGTTGGGGGTGTTGCAGGAGAAAAGGCCACAGGTTTGGAGGGGGGGAACCCACAATCCTGCTGCTTTCTGCAGGTTCCCACTGGATCGGCATGGAAGGGAGATGGAATGGGACAGCACCGTGTCCCGAGGGGCTGCGGGGACCCCGCAGCACCAGGTCCAAGAGAAGGAGCCATCACATTCCAGCTTGTGTTTCAGGGAGGGTTTGCGGGTGGTTTTGTTCTTGGTTCTAAACAATCTATCTGTATCCAGATTGGCAGTTGCTCTCGCACATTCATTTTGTACAAAGGCATCCCTAAATGGGAAGAGAATAATTTATACTGACATAAAGCACCTTTATTTGGATATAACTATCTACATTAAGGAGGTTGGATTGCTCTCGCTGTATCAGTATGGTGTAGTTGAAGCTCTATTACTCGTATATAAGCTATTCCTGGCTCTGCTCCTGATTTATTGGACCAGCAGAGCCAGGCTGGGTGTGTCTAGATTCTTGTTGTGTTGATATCAGGAAATCAACGTTCCTTTCGTAATCCAAGGTATGTGATGTAAATCAAGAGGGCTCCAGGGAAGCCAGGGGCATTTTATCAGTGTAAAGCGAGAGGAGAAGTGAGCCCAAGGGGAGGATTTACCATAGAACCTGCTTTTATCATTTTACGACCTGTTGATTTTACTTTCCTAACAATTACTCAGAAGTAGGAAGCAAGGGAAAGAAAGACACTTGAGCTCAGGTGAAAGGGAAGTGGGAGAACCAGGCTGCTTCTTTGAGATGGAAAGGTTGAATCCATGCGGGAAGAGCGGCTTCCTCCCACTCGCTGCCTCCAGCCCTGCCGAGGACCTTGCTTATCATGGCAAGAGTCACACTGATAAGACAGTGACTTCCAGCATCAAACCTGGACCTTGAAACCATGCCAGCGAGCCAGGGAATTTGGGCTGCTTTCGGTTTAATGGGATGCAATCCTGACTCACAGCCATTACTCGCATTAGCAACCAGTGGGGAGTCTGTGCCCATGGGACACCACTGGTGTGGTCCAATGCCATGGCGAAGATGCTGGAGGCCTTGTGGCAAGGAAGCGACCACCAAAGTGCTTTGAGTGGCTTTTGAGACAAACCAGTGGCCACACTGCCCAGAGCAGTTAGTTCTAATTACCTGCAGAACTGGGTTTTAAAGAGTGATGCTGGGTTTGAAGGATGGAATAATGATCCCATTTGGCACTTTGGGGGGCAGTGTTTAGGCTTGGGCAGGCTGTGCAAATAGCAGCTAATGGTGCTCTCAGCATCAGCAGGTCAGGGTGGGCTGCCTGCTTTCTGGAGGAATGCTGCCAAGAGCTTGGTTAAATACACCTAAAATAAGCTGATTTCATGCCCCAGTGCTTCTCCTTAGCGTCTTAGCTTGCTGCGGGTGTGAAAGCCAGACTAAAACCAGACAATGGGGCTCTCAGCTCAGCTTCTGCTACCCTGTTCTTGTGGGGCAGGATTGGGAAGAGCACCCATTGTAGGCTCGGGAGGGAGCTGAAGCTGTTCTGCTGCTGCGGTGCAGACCCAAACCTGTATTGGCATCATCCCTGCTGCTGCCTCCAGAGCCTGTTGCCTGCACTGTTCTTACCCCAGGTCTCTCTTGAAACCTCTCTCTGCCATTTCCAGTATTTAGGATGGAGGGATTGGCCAGAGAAGGGGTTTCTTATAGGGATGGTACCTGAAAGATGCCCACATTGGGCATCAAATACTCCAAATCCACGAGAAGGCAGCAAAATGGCTCTGCCTGAGCTGGTATTCCATAACTGGGGAGAATGTGGCAGCGTGTTAGTGTCAGGGTTAGAGAAAAACCCCATAGGGGAAGGCTGGGGTGGGGGGAGCAGCTCACTGTGCTCCTGTCTTGGCTCTGCTTCTGTCATGTGCAAATGCATCCCCAGCATTGGGGATGGTGGCAGCTTCCAGCACCCTCCGTGAGCTTTGCAATCCTTTTATCCCAAGGCAGTACCAGGCTGTGGTGCACAGAGACCCCTTGGCTGGTTTTATCCCTTCCCTGGGATTTGCTCACTCACCTTATCACCAGCAATGGGACGGCTCCTGTCTGTCTTACCCTTTACATGTGCCACCTCCCTGACCTCTTCTTCATACCCCTTCACTGGTCGTGCACCAGTTTTGGTGTGCACAAGGCCAGGAAGGATGAGCACAGAGCATTTGGGCTGTGGGTTTCGTTGTGCCTCTCCTGCTCCCCTCCCAGGTGGATGCCGACCGCCAGCATCCCTCCTCCCCACCTCCTCCTGTTCATTCCATACACAAATGGAGGTCTCAAGGGAAGGTTGTTCTTCGTGTGAAACACGGCTCTACAGTTACAGGAGAGAAAGCGAGTTACAATGAAAACCCTCAGGGAAATCATTTAATATTTGCAGCCTTCTCACATGGGTTCTTGACACTCGGGTCTGCGCAGGGAACGAACTGATTTATGCCATCAGCCGTTAGACAATGCGGAGGTGAGGTCAGGCACGGGCATTCCTCATCTCTTCCCCGGCGCTCAGAGATCCCTTGGGCAAGGTGGAATCAAAGCATTTCAAATGGTAGAGGTCATGAGAGCGACACTGGAAGAGGTAAAAGAGCACAGCCTGCTGCCTCCTACAGAATGGCTGACACCTATATATCTTCATATTGCCATTGTTTCCGCTTGAAAAACGGCACGCCGTTTGTTTTACTTTTCCCTGACCCTCCTCTCTCCTTAAATCCTCTCGATTTTCCGCAGTGATCTATAGGAATCGTTTGTGTCAAGGCTGATGGTCCAGCATTTTGATAGGAATAAAGGGTCTAAGCTGTAAGATGGGCTTTAGCCAACAGGTGCCTGGTCTTTCCGCAGCCTCGCTGAGACCCTGGAGGTTAAAATCACATCTTCCCATAGGGAATTCTCTTGCACTGCAGAGAGGGGCTCAGGTCGAGCAGCTCTGATGCTGTCATGATGCCGGATGCTGAAACATGATGTGGTTTGGCCTCTCAAAGCTGATGATATTCCCCTCACAGACCAGCCACAATCCCAGTGGCCTGAGATGCTGCTTCTGGGCTCCCTTTGTGGTGTTCCCGTCTCTGGCTCTTTCTCTGGTTGCCTTCATCCTCATCACTTGTTCCTGGCATGAAAGATGAGAAGATCTGTGGGCTCATTCAGCCTGGAGAAAAGGCGGCTTCTTAAAGGGAGACCTCAGAGCAGCTCCAGTGCCTAAAGGGGCTACAGGAAACCTGGAGAGGGGCTTTGGACAAGGGTCTGTAGGGCCAGGCCAAGGGGAATGGCTTTAACCTGCCAGAGGGGAGACTGAGATGAACTCTTGGGAGGAAGTTGTTCCCTGTGAGGGTGCTGAGGCGCTGACACATGGGGGAGCAGGATGTGTTTGTGCACTGTGGGAGCAGCACATCTTTGTTCAGGTCCCTGTTGGCAGCCTGGCAATAATGAACCCATCGGCACAGTTGATGGTTCAGATCTACAGCTGCTGTTGAAGCCAGGGGTGTTTTCATCCGAACACCTCAGAATTGAAGCAATAGTTAATAACTGGATGCTGGTGGCTCTTATTGCATCCCCATGGCTCCCATCCCCGAAATCCCCCCTGGACCCTCACCTGAAACCAGCTGCAGGACCAGAGGGGACGACGAGAGACGGTCCCATGCAGGGACCAGCCAGCCCCGCCATCCTCCCCTGTGCCGAGGGGGTTTGATAAGGCTTCACGTGTCAGGCTTAGGTTTCCAAGGTGGTGGAACATCAGCGAGAAGCAAATATTTGGCCAAGCGCACCCTGAGGGATGCTGGTGTCCGGTGCAACCGCCCAGCGTGCCCATATGTTATTACTTATCCATCAGCCTCATTGAGTAACGATGCAGAGGGCCGGGGCGAGGGTCAGCTTTTGTTAAAGCTCTATTTCAGCAGCGTTTAAATAAACCCATGGAGCTGCAGACTCGTGAACTTGCCTCTTCCATCTGTGTGCGCCGAGCCACCCGTGGAAGGAAATGGATGAGGCCTTCAAACCTTCACCAGGGCCCGGAAAATGAGCCAGTCCGGTTAACAATAAATGGTGGCCGCTTGGAGCACACATGAACGGTCGAGTGGAGAAGAAAAGAAAGTTGAAGCTTAATGAAGTCCCTGCGCCCGTGTCCCTGCGCGTGGACAGGAAAGGACGGGTGGTTTATAACTGTTTATTGGAGTTAATGGTAATAAATTCCTCACTTGTGATGCATTAACTTTAATGTTTTCATTACGTGATGATTTAGGTTTTCCCTTTTCACGTTGTAAATCATGTTGTCCCGGTAGCGCAGCAGGTCGGATGGCTGACATAATGTTATGTTTGGGGGAGAGGAAGAGCAGGGGAATGAGTTACACAGATTAGGTATTTATATATTTCATACGTTATTGGTTCTTTTAGAGGGCTTTAAGAAATTGCCTCCTTGGGAAGGCTGCAGTGGACACAGACCCATCCGAGCAGGGCTTTTTGGGATGCGGCTGCTTGGGGCTTGGTTTCCATAGCAACTCCCCAAAACCACTTGGTGCTGAAGGGTTTTTCTTTTCTCCCTCCCACTTTGCTGAGTGTGAGCCCTTGGCTAATGAGCTGTGCAAATAGATATTGAGATTTAGTGGGTTTTATTTTGCAATTATAGACTTAGCCATTTGGAAGGAAACTTTTGGGCCAAGGGCTTTGCCTCCTCTTTGATTTCTCCTTTTCTTTTCTCTCTCTTTTATTTCCCTTTGGCAAAGTTGGTTCAGCTTCAAAGTTGCTGTTAAATTTTCCAGACAGAACAAGAAAATAAAGCACTGAGCAAAGCTGGAAGCTTTTTTCCACCCTCTCAGGCTAAATCCCAGCCCAACTGTTGGGCTCTTCTCTTGTTTGCTTATCAATCATAAAACCCACAGTCATGGACTCCTCTGAGAAAACAACAGTAAATCCAACACTAACTCGGCTCCTAACAAAGGTCCATCTGTACCTTCCCCTCCTTGTTTGTGTCCAGTCGTTCGCTGTGGTCCAGCAAGGATTTAGGGGCAACAAAGTTCATTCAGCCCCATCCAACCCCAGGTGAGAATTGCGGTTTCCTGGAGCGACTTCCATGGCTTTTGTGTTTGCTTCTGACTGTCAGCACTTGTCAATAGCCCCCATCCTTCTCCAGGACCAGTTAATCTTGGCTCCTGCCTTCAATACCGGTCTGTACTGCCTGCTACAAGGGAGCATTTAGCAATTCCTCGCCTGTCTCGAAGGGCGCTCTGGGTTTAGCGGCAGTTTTGGGATGGGTTTTTTGGCTTGGGATGCCTTGGAGCATCTGAAGGCTCCTGAGCCTGAGGATAACTGATCCCAAAGCTGGACACGGGGATATTTCAGTTGATAATTTGCTCTCGATGATTTGTGGCCATTGATTTTTAACTGCCTCCAGCTCGCTGACCAGCTTTCAATCCAGGTACTTATCTTGGGGTGGATGCCTACACTCTGGATTTTGCTTACTGGCCTCTTCTGAGAAGTCAGTCTGAAGCTCGAATAAATCTTCCCCGCCATGCCTTGCCTTTTCTTCAGCTGCTTTCTTATTTTCCTGCTCAAAAAATGCAATAAAATTAGCCTGGCGCAAGATCTATTCCATGTGATCCATGATGACAATTGTTTAGTTCCCCATTCTCTTCGAAATAGTTGCTCATTTTGTTCCCGTCGTTATAAATGATCCCCAGCCACTTCCAAAGCACTGAAAGGTTCAGCAATGCTCCCAAAGCACAGAGGCAAATGTGTCCAAGGGGCACTGAGGACCTGGGAGCCACTGAGGAGCTGCCACTTGAAGCTGGGGGATGAGGAGGCAGGGACCAAGGGGGCCACACTGGTGGATGGTGGCTCACTTCCCACCATGGCCTTTCTGCTCTTGCTCTCTTTGATCAGGACGTTTTGCCTGTGGCTGCCCCATCCCTGGCACTGTTCAAGGCCAGGTTGGACACAGGGGCTTGGAGCAAGCTGCTCTAGTGGAAGGTGTCCCTGCCCATTGTGTTGGAACTGGATGAGCTTTAAGGTCCCTTCAACCCAAACCATTCCATGATTCTGTGATTAACCCAAGCCTGTTGCTGGCTGCTTTGCTGGGCTGCAGCATCTGTATGGCTCTGGAAAGGTCCTTCCTAGCTCTGCCTGGTGCATCCACCCTCCATCATCCAGAGCATGGAACCAAGGAGCCAAGCTCACTGCCATTCTCCTATGGAAACTGGACCATCAGTAGATTTGGCTGGTAACTTTGGTTAAGGATACCCAGGAAGAGGTATCTGTACCCTGCATAGATCATGATGTGAGAAAGCAAAGATGCTTTCAAGACCCTCTTGATCTTGGAAAAAGGTAATGGTTTAAATACAGGAAGCATTATTCTCTCATCAGAGACCAAAAGGAGCATGGCTTGCAACCAGGTTCTTGGTTTTCCATGGGGTTAAATAGACCCACAAAAGCCAGTTGGCACCCATGTCCTGGACCCGTTTGCCATGGCAGACCTAGGTGGTGGGTGGGAATTCCAAAGGCTTTCAGCACCTCCCGAGCCCATCTCGCTTTGAAGGCAGCAGGAGCTTGTTTGTCTCCTTCTGATTGTCTTTCTGCTCATTAGCTTCAATGGAAAAAGAATGCAGCCAGCACGGAGGCCTTTGGGAAATCAGAGCCGATTGTGCTCTGGTTTGAAATGTGTTTGGGTGTTCCCTGCGAAGTCCCCGGGAGCAGAATCTGCCCTTGGCACGTTTGAGCCTGGTGAATAAGCTGGAGGATGGGGAAGGAGCTGTAAGCATTGTGCCTCCGCGCTCCATCCCTTTGAACAGCGCTGATGTGACAGCGTGGGCACGGATGCGGCCCCGGGCATGTTTGACTGCAGCTCCTGTGACATTCTGGGCAGCTGGTGTGCATGACTCAGAGACCAGAAGGGCGAGAGCTGAAATCCAAAGGTCCTTGAGGACGTGGCAAGGACAGGCTGGAATGATCAGCAAAGGCACAGGCTCGGCTGGTGACCTGGGTTCAGCCTGATGCAGGGCTGATAAGAGCATCCTTCAGTAGCCCCTGGGGATGGGAACTGCATTGATGCACCATAAAGAGGGGAAAGAGCTGGCGTCTGCTCCTGCTTCTGTGAGTGAGTCTATCCTCTGCAGAAAAGTGGTCTCCAGGATGATGGCATAGAGCAGTTTCCAGTGCCTTCAGTGCACAGCTCCTCTGCAGGAGATGCTGGTGGCACTGGGGGGGTGACTGGGGCTCACTGGGCTCAGCCACAGAGTACCTGGCATGCAGGGGGAGATTCCAGGGTGGAAGGGACCACTGAGACCATACCCAAACGCAGCCACAGCCCCGCAAGTGACCAGAGATGGGGTACGTGTGTGGGACAGCACAGATGTGCCTCTCTCAGATGAATGTAAGGCCTTTTCTTTCCCTGTTTTCCTAAGTGGTGAATGGCCGTTAGTGGTTGGAACAGATGAGCAGGCAACAGCCTGGCTTTTCCATCCCTTGGACTCCTGGAAGCTGTGGGGAGCTGTGGTTTACCTGCCAGCTGTGTGGGCCTGGGGCAGACCCATCTGGCTTGGAAAGCAGAGAGCTTTCTGGGGCTGGCTCCCCCTGCGCTCCCGCACCCCGCACAGATTTAATCTCAGCTCTGCATTAGCAGGGCTGCATTAGCCGTGCTGTGTGTAATGCGCAGGTTACAACGGCCCCCTTCGTGTCACAGGCTGGAAGACTTCACGTTTCCAGAGCCCTGTGCAATCGAATCAGCCCTCACAAGCCTTCCTTAATTGTATTTAGTTTGTCTGAGCAACCACAGAGTGTTTAAGAAGAAGGGAGTTTCCTTTCCTTGTGGTTTTCCTGATGGGAAACTGAGGCATAGCATCCCTTGCAGAGCAGGAGAGATTCAGAGTCCTGATGATGTCTCAGGTGCCACAGAGGCACCAGAATGCTGCTAGCCCAGCACATCCTGGGACCCGGAGCCACAAATAAGCTGAAACATGGGGTCTGCTTATGTGGCAAATTGATCTCCAGTGGGGCAAAGCACATCTGGGAAAGCAGTAGGGAATGCCGGGGGTCCTGCCTGCCGATGGGCAAGCACCAAGAAATGATGGGTAAAAGAGAGAAGGATCGGGTATGGCAGAGGTTGTTGGTGGCTCCCATCACTTCTGTGCTGTTTGTGGTATCTGAAAGGTCCTTGGGCTCCCCAGATCTCCCTTGTCAATGAGCCAGGAGCAGAAAGCACATCCCAGGGAGGCCGGGATGGCCAGGAGCATCCCTGCCTTGGCTCGGGCAGCAGCAGCAGCAGCATCCTGCAGGCTGGCTATTTCCACAGCCAGTTTGCATGGGGAAGCGGGGGCCGAGGGAAGCCCCATGCTGATAATGTACTGAAAGTCAATGAAATTAAATAAGCAAAGCAGCGCTCGCAGCTCCTGCCTTCCCCCCTGGGTAATTCAATTGGAGCGCGAGCGCTGATGGGATCTCGCCGGGGCTGCCTCTGTCCCCCCGCTGGGTTCTGGCTTCTTAACGTCGACATCAAAGTTTCACTGAGGCATTCTTTATGCTCCTGCCAGCGGGATCAGGGAGCTGGCGTTGGGCACATTAATGTAATATTCATCCTGGCCGGGTCTCCCTGGGCACCCGGCCCCACCGGCCCATTTCCATAATTATAAATGTCCCATCAAATGACATTTAGATTTACATTAGCAAAAGAGGTTCAAGGCTCGGAGCTGAGAAGAACTGTGCCTTGTTTGCAAGTCAGATGCTCAGCATCACATAGAGCAAAGCCTGAGCGCATCTGTGCTATGGGATGCCGAGGAAGTGGCAGCACAGGGGATGTGCAGGGTCTGCTCTCTGAGGATGCATCTGAAGGTGGGGCAAGAGCTCCTCAGGTTGTTAATCTGCATCTTCCCCCATTGGGAAAGCTCTGCTGATCTGGCCAGGCTGGACCCAGAGAGGGAATTTGGGTCCTTTTGAGCATCCTCGTTTGGTCTCAAGGAAAACATTATGCTGATGGGTTGTGGGAATGGGAAATCCCAAGATGGTTTGCATTGGAAAGGACCTTAAAGCTCCTCCATTTCCAACCCCTGCCATGGGCAGGGACACCTTCCACTAGAGCAGCTTGCTCCAAGCCCCTGTGTCCAACCTGGCCTTGAACACTGCCAGGGATGGGGCAGCCCCACCTTTATCTGGGCAAATCCCAAGGCTTTGCTTTGCTTTTCTCTCTGTAGGACTGGAGGAGATCACACCCAGGTCTGTCCAAGACACAGGGAACGTTTTGAAGCAAGGATACCTGGAGAAGAAGTCCCGAGGTGAGGCTGGGCAAGCGTCATAGGATAAGGTTTGGGGATGCCACCTCAGAGTTACCAACAATTCAAGCTTTCAGGTGGAAAACTAACAGGGAAAGCCATCTCTTCTGTAGGCACATGCTGAATCTCTCAGGCTTTCCTTAGGCCTCACCCACACAGGGAGGGCACAGCCTTTATTTGTGCTCTTTTGCAGCTCATCCCACTGCACAGAGATTAAAACCCCCAGATTGAATTAAGCAGCAGCCCAGTCCTCTAAGGCAAGATGTGTCCTTCTAACGAGCAGCACCTAATGAGGATAAAGGCCGGGTGAAGACAAGGGGGTTGGGAGCATCGCACACATTAGCAGGTTGAGATAAGGGCTGTGAGTCAGCCCCAGCTTTATCTTGATTTCACTGCCTCTTGTGAAAGCTACAAATTATTTCCTCATCACTCGGATTTTATCTTGATTTATTTGCTGTATGACAGCAGGGATGAGGCAGGCGGAGCCCTTTTTTGCCTCACGGCCGTCTGCTGAGCTGTGTAACTGGTCCTGTGCATGTTTCAGCTTGCTCCAAGTAGAGGGTAAAAGACGTGCTTCAATCTCAGATGGGGAGGTTTAACCCAAAGCTGTGTTCCCTCCCAGTTAGCAGGGCTAAGGGTCACAGCAGCCCAGTTCTGTGCAGTGCAGTTCAGCCCAGCCCAGTTTAGTTCAGCCCAGTTCACTTCAACCCAGTTCAGTTCAGCCCAGCCCAGTTTAGTTCAGCCCAGTTCAGTTCAGTTCAGCCCAGCCCAGTTCACTTCAACCCAGTTCAGTTCAGCCAAGCCCAGTTCACTTCAACCCAGTTCAGTTCAATTCACTTCAGTTCAGCCCAGCCCAGTTCAGTTCAGTTCAGCCCAGCCCAGTTCAGTTCAGTTCAGCCCCAGTTCAGTTCACCTTAGCCCCAGTTCAGTTCAGTTCAGCCCAGTTCAGTTCAGCCCAGTTCAGTTCAGTTCAGCCAAGCCCAGTTCAGCCCAGTTCAGTTCAGTTCAGCCCAGCCCAGTTCAGTTCAGTTCAGCCCCAGTTCAGTTCACCTCAGCCCCAGTTCAGTTCAGCCCAGCACAGTTCAGCCCAGTTCACTTCAGCCCAGTTCAATTCTGTTCAGCCCAGTTCAGTTCAGCCCAGCCCAGTTCAGCCCAGTTCAGTTCAGTTCAGCACAGTTCAGCCCAGTTCACTTCAGCCCAGTTCAGCGCTGTTCACTCCAGTTCAGTTCAGCCCAGCCCAGTTCAGCCCTGTTCAGCCCAGTTCACTCCAGTTCAGTTCAGCCCAGCCCAGTTCAGCCCTGTTCAGCCCAGTTCACTCCAGTTCAGTTCAGCCCAGCCCAGTTCAGCCCATTTGTATGTATTTTTGCTTGCCTGAATTCTGTGTCAGAAACCTGCGGGTTTTTATTGGGAAAAAAGCCCTTTTTTGCCCTAAATATTCCCCTGGAAGAGGAACAGGACCGATCCTTTTCACTCTGTTCTGACCTTGTCTTTCCAGAGCCCAGCTTTTTCGGGTCCGAGTGGCAGAAGCGCTGGTGTGTCCTCAACAGAAGCACCTTTTACTACTACGCCAATGAGAAAAGTAAGGGGTGAGGTCCCTGCTTGTGGTCCCCAGGCTGTAGGTGGTGGATGAAGTCATGGACAGGGCTGGACACGGACAGGTTATCATCTGACCAGAAAGAAGGCTGTAATTCCCTATCAAGACATAACACGCAGCTCCTACAAAGGCAGATCATAGAATCATGGAATAGTCAGGGTTGGAAAGGGCCTTAAGATCATCCAGTTCCAACCCCTGCCATGGGTAGAGACCCCTCCCATTAAACCATGGCACCCAAGGCTCTGTCCAGCCTGGCCTTGAGCACCACCAGGGATGGAGCATTCACAGCTTCCCTGGGTAACCCATTCCAAATCTCAGCTTGCTCCCCCTGCCCCGAAACACCTTTATAGGTGTGGAACAAGAGAAGAGAGACGCAGGAACAGAGCTGCGTGTGAATCAAATGGTGTTCCAAGTTTTCCATTAGCCATCAGCTGGGCTTCGACCCCCTCGGTGGCTGTATATAACCCATGTGTCAGTGTACATAAATATTTTGCAGTCATGCTCCATCAGGTCCATATAAACAGACAGCTAATATCTCCAACAGAGTTTGACATGATGAGATATATGGCCTTCCCCTGGTCCACCCATCCAGAAACACGCCATGAGAACAGCTCACAGAGCAACGCACGTGGTTGACAGTGACCAGTTTGGGATTGGGATGGGATTGAACTCCCACGGGATGTAAGGATGAAGCTGGGTCTTGGTCCTTCATCCACATCCTTTGGGGATCTCAAGCACTTTTCATTTCCAAATAAGCTTCCCACCTCCTCTCCCCCTGGTATGTGCAGGGATGTGAGCTAAGGAGCAGATGTAGGTGTTGAAGCCAGGGTGGTTCTTTGAAGGGGGACAAGCAGTTGTCATCTCCCCACGTGACAACACAGGAAAGCAAACCCATTATGAGTGAGCTGAAATCCTTATGGAGGGCTCCCTGGAAGTGTTTAAGGATGTGCAGATGAAACGGGTTCATAGCAGCTGCCTGACTCCTGCTTCCTTACCCGGATACAGCAGGCAATAATGAGCTGGAGTAAATAACAGTGCCTCAGATGGCTGCAGGGAAGCTCCTTCCCTCTGCCCTGCCTCACCTCAGCACCACAGGACACTTCCCAGTTCTTCCCAAGGCCTGTCCATGCCTCACCAGCACAATAATCATTGGGATCCCATTTCCCCAAGTCCATCACGGTCTCTGCTGCATTGCAGCCAGCTCATCTGCAGCCTCCTGACCCAACCTTTCTCTTGAGGTTTAAAAGGGCATCCTCTCTACTGGGGCTTTATGAAGATTCTATGATATTCCCTTTGGATTTGCAGGGCCATGCTTAGAGTGAAGGGGGTTTTTCCCAGCCATTCCCCATTGGCACGTGGTGTCCCTCAGTTTCCCTGCGTGGACACCTGCAGCACCCAAAAGACCTGCGAGCTGGCTAAAGAGATGCTGACCCCAGATTTAGCACATTTCTCTTCTTCCAGGCAAGCAACCTAAAGGCACCTTCTCCATTGAGCACTACAGTGCCCGGCTGGCTCCCCAGCTCCGCAAGGACTCTCGGAGAAGATGCTGTTTTGAGTTAACCTGCTCTGGCAAACGCACCTACGAGGTAGGAACTAGGGGCTCAAATGGCTCTTGCGTGCTGGTTGACCACCAGGCACCAAAGCGCATGGTCCAGGTTGGGAGGCAGAGGTGCAGGCTGGAGCTGCAGGCTCAGGGAGGTTGGGAAGCTCCAACAAACCAAGCAGAAGGCGCTGATGCTGCTTTGTGATGGGTGATCTCAGCATGGGCCTTCCCTTGGCACAAGAGTGATCCTGGGCTCTGTTTGCACTCATGGAGCACAGGGTTTAAGCAAGAACATGGGGTAGAAGCAGTAGAGGATTGGGGTTGGAAAGCCCAGTTTTAAATAAGCCAGGTTGAATTTAAACCTTGATTATGTTGAGCATCCTGGGGGAACCTAAAACCTGCGGCAATGAAAAACCCAGCCCAATGCACAACGTGTGCAGGAGAAGCTTCCTGAGCCTGTGATGTCTTGGTTCGGAGTCAGTGGAGTGTGTTCAGTGGGGATTGTGGTTTTCATCTGAGTCGTTTTAATGAATTAGGCTTGACAGCTTTCCTCTGGGATAGTCTGGCTTTGTTCCGCTTCTGGTTCCCTTTTTGGAATAGGGAGATAAGAAGTGAAATGGTTTTCCTAAAGTCACAGGGGAGAGAATGGCAGAGCCAGGATCTCCATCCCCAGTTCCTTTCTTTCCTCTCCCTACACCCAAGAACCAGCATGGTAATGGGTGAACCTCTTCCAGTTCACAGCCCCAAGCCCAGCAGAGGCTGAAGAATGGGTGGATCAGATCCAGTTCCTCCTGAAGGGTGAGTTTGGCCCTGGTAGCCTCTTCCCACCCGGCTTGGGCTGCTCCCTGCAGCAATGGGAGGGCTTGGGCCTTGCTGGGGTTCTGCATCCCCTCTTAGCCAAAGAGGGGTTCCTGGGGCTTTGCTCCTTGGGGGGGTTACACGGAAGTGGAGCCACTTGTCTGGAGCCCACATCTGGTTTCATCTCGAGAGCTGTTGTCTGGGTTTAGAGGCCAGGGCTGTGTGGTCTCTCCTGCCAGATCTGAGCTCCCTCACTATCCCGTGTGATGAAGAGGATGAAGAAGAGCTCTACAATGACGTGGACAGTTCTGAGTCTGTGACCACGATATCCCATAATACTACTCTGAATCAAGATGGGCCAAGTGTTGAGATGGAAGAGGATGACATCTATGAGGTTTTGCCAGGTAAGCAACCAAATCCTGAGCCATCCCCTAGCCTCCTCCCTGCAAACACCCTTGGCTACACAACACATCGATGGGAATGAGTTTAATGGACCCTTATCTCAGAGATTTGACCCCATTTCTTTGTCGGGACTGGCTGATGGACCACAAAAGCAAACCCTTTGTGTTGTGCTGACGTGGAGGGATGGCGAAGTCAGGAGAGGCAGCTTTTAGAGGCTCCGTTCAGCTCCACTGATATTAAGTTTGGTGCAAGTGGAATCTCTGGGCTGTGTTACCTGGAAAATCAGACTGGAGATGATGAAAATGCTCCCTCCTGGGCACACAGTCAGGGCTGTAACACAATTAGTGGCCTTCCAGGAGATGATAAAATAACTGCATTAAAGACCAGTGCTTGTTCACTAACAGTGCACGGGGTCTGGATGCAGCCGGGCAGCAGCTCCCGGTTAAAGGAGCCAGGAGCAATCCTCCTGGCACAGCAACAAAACGCCTGCAAGGGTGACACCATCTGCAATAGCTCTTGTTATAGCAGAACCCATGGTGTGATGTGCCCCCGGGCTCGGCCAGAGGCTCACCTGAGCCTTATTCAAACCCATGCGCTGTTGTGCCTCTTCTCCCCCCTGAAAGCAGAGTCCTTTGGTGGCTGTGTTCATCCTCTCTCCATCTCTCACCTTTGCTTCCTGAGCTCCCCTCCCTCTGTTCGCATCCTCAGCAATTTGGGCAGCAGCTTTCTCTTCCCTTGGGTGCACCCACAGTGGTCCCTGGGCTCAGATGGAGCCTCCACAGGGGTCTCCAGGCTGGTGGGCGAGAGGTGCTGATGCTTGGCCAGGCTGAGGGCGTTCAGCATCCCTGCCTGCTTTGGCAGCTCTGTCCAGCTCCTCACTGCCTTGAGGCCACCAGCACTGATTAGAGCAGCTGTAACGTCTGCTGGGGGCTTGCACAGTGTTGGTTTAAGGACAGACCCCATCATTGCCCTCCCTTCAGGATGCAAAGTGGGAGGATGCCAACCCTGCCAGGCAGGTTCACCCTCGGTCCCTGTGGGTATTGCTCTGCTGTTCTCATGCACATGTCAGTGCCCTGATGCCCTATCCCTGGCAGTGTTGGGCACAGGGGCTTGGAGCAAGCTGCTCTAGTGGAAGGTGTCCCTGCCCATGGCAGGGGTTGGAGCTGGAGGAGCTTTAAGGTCCCTTCCAACCCAAACCATAATGGGGGCATTTGCTGCCATGAAGGGGCAAGCTCCTTATGCCCCACAGACCCCAGTTCCTGCAGCTTGGATGTCGGTGGTGGTGGCACATTGATGTGGTGAGAAACCAGTTGCAGGGTACAGGGGCAGGTAGGAGAGATCATGAGCCCTGAGCTCATCCCCCTGGTCCTTCACACCCTCAATAAGAGCAAGGAACATCCCCATCCAAGCCGGGATCTCCTCCAGGCCCGGCTGCCTCCCTTGTGTCCTGAGTGAAAATAGAGGGAAAAGGAAGGAGAAGGGAGGAAGGGGGGGAGATGAAGAGATAATTTCCTCAGCAAGTCATCGTCGTTAATGAAGTTTTACAAAAACAGATACAACCAAGGAAAAATAAAATTTCACAGGTGATAAATTTTTCCAATTTCCCTGGCAGAATTCGATGGGATTGTTAAATTAAGAGTGAAGGTGTCTGTTAGGAAGCAACGAGCAGTGATGGGTAATTTTATAGAGTGGAAAATTGAATCAAATTGCTACATTAAAACACAGCTCCTCTGAGAATCTGCCCCAATGCCCAGGCTGCTCCAGCGCTGCAGGGGGGGGCATGGCCGTGCCTGGGGCTGGGAGCTGCCCTGGACCACTCAGGATGCCCATAGGGATGTAAAGGTGTTTTCCCGAGGGGGAGGTTGCGATGCTCCGCGTAGGGATGTGGCAGCAGGGGAAGGCCACGGCCCCCAGGGGATGCATTCGCCAGCATTTCCCTCTGATCCATCGCTATAAAACCGGGATATTGGATGCGATCGAACATCCCTACGGAGGGAGAACATCGCTTCCAGACTTGGAAACGCACCTGGCTGGCCCAGGCCATGGGGCCACGGTGTGATGGGGAGTTTGTGGTGTCCCATCTGCAAGGACTGCACCTTTGCCAAAGGCACAGAGCGAGAGGTGAGCAAGGCAGAGGGAAACTGAGGCACAGAGGAGAGCGCCTTTGTCCAAGCCATGGAGCAGCTTTGCTCCGCTTGGAAACCCAGAAGCGTCATTTCCTCCACGACACGTGTTCTCCTGCACCAGCCCCATCTGGTGCTTCCTAAGGAGCTCGTGTTTGCGTGTGAGGAGGGATCTGGGAAGAGGTTTCCTGAGGACAGCCTGGCTCCAGGATGGAAGCGGTGCCTGCAGGATGCAGGATGTGCACAGCATGGATATGGGAGCCCCTGGGCGCAGGTGGGAGAATGATGCTGCCCAGCTTTGGAGGATGGCTTTGGGGGTTTCATGGCATGCAGGGGCTGGTTTGATGGCCCTTCACCTCAGGAGATGGGATATAGGGATTTGGTGCCATAGTTAAAGGATAAAGGAATCCAGATGGGAGGGTTTGGGGGGGGGGGGGTGTGGGAATGATGAGGAGGGAGCCCTGCTCTGGATACATTTCCCTTCTCTTTTACACATGCAAAGAGCAGGCAAAAGCCACTTTCCATAATTCATTTTGGGATCAATGCTAATGGGATCCTGCCTCGTCAGGGGCCGACTGCCACAATAAAGTCTGATTTATTTAGGAAAGATTTCTGGGGGCCGTTTCCCATCTAATGGGGGGAGCAGCAGCAGTGACCCTCCAGCATGGGATGCAATTTGTAATGGGCAGCGGAGCTCTGACCTGGTTTGCATTGATCAGCTCCGGCTGGGATTGACGCCGGAGCAGCCCCAGCACTTCACTGACCCAGGCTTGGTGTCTGTTGGCTCTGCCTAAAGGGGACAGCAAAGCCACATCCCCTGGGATGCAATAGGGATGCATCCCTTCCGCACTGGAAGAGCTGGGCTGGGGCTGCCCCATGCTCTCCAAAGGAGGCAGCAGCAGTGCAGGAGATGCAGATGGGTTTGGTTCTGTTTTAGAGATAGAAAGTTGATGTCAATAACTTTATATAAATACACATACAAAATACAGAGATCAAATGTAGGTGGATTTGAGCTCTTATTTCAGGTCACCTATGTGTAGATCCTTGCTCCCATCAGTCTCCGGCTGAGACTTCCAGCCCCTCATTCCTTAACCTGTCCCATGGTATTACTTATGGTTCCCTCCCATGCCACCCTGCCTGTGCTCCCCTTTCTCCTCCTTCACTTGTGCTCCTGTCCCTACTCCTTCCTCCCATCTCCATCCCAGCATTCCCCCTTGCGTTGTGTGCGCAGTCCTGCCCAGGAAGCAGCTTTTCCTCTAGGAGCACTGGGCCAAGTGCGGCCCCAATTTACGAGGCTCTAAGAAGTGATTTGTTTTTCCCCGTGTTAACAACAATTCATGGGTTTATGCAACACGCTCTAAAATACGATCTGTGACTTCCTCCCTTCCCACTCGCCACAATTAAGCCGGGGATTTATCATTGCGGCAGTCGGATGCTCTCTGCCTGCCGGGGGCTTTGGGGTAGCAGTAACGCTCACAGCCCTTCCCGTGACAGCTCTGCTGCTTCCCTTCCCAGATGAGGAGCTGGATCCCCCCTTCCCAGAGGACAGCAAGGATGCAGGGAGCAGGCAGAGAAGCGGTAAGAGCCCACCCTGCTTTGGCCAACTTGAAGGAATGCTGGGGGGGGCCTGAGTCCCGCTCCTTTGAGCACCCTGGGGGTGTGATGGATGCTGTGAGGAGGATGGGATGATCCCAGGATGGTGACAGAGGAGACCCTGAGCCTGGGCTGGGGGAGCTCTCCCCATCTTCTCCATGCTATGGGCATGGGGGATGCTTCTCCTCTATAGACAGGACCCCATGGTTTTAGTGAGCTCTCGATGGAGGAGCCTCAGCATCCATCCCCCCCTCTTGCCTGATGAAGGCTCTCCCATCCCTTTCCCTCATCCCGTCCTGGACCACAGAGAGGGAGCCAACTCCCCTGGTGCATCCCAAGGGGCTGGGGAGAGGCGCTGGGGCAGAAACAACCTGGAGAGAGAGCAGGAAGCAAATCATGGCCCAGAGGAAGCTGCTGCAGGGTGGGATCTGGGAGCGGGAAGCCGGAAGGACACAGCCACCAGGAACCAGCAGCCCGGGAGCCTGCCATGGTCACGGGTTCCACCCCTGCTTCTTCCTTAAGGAGCTGCACCGTGGGACGGGAGCGGAAGATCTGTTTCCTCCCCAGTCCCACCTGCTTCGTTGTCCATCCCTGCTTCCGCCCCGGCACCGGAAAGCAGCACTCGTGTCCAAGCAGCTGTCCTGGGCTGGCCAGGGGCTTCCTCCTGCCCTGCTCCCTGCATCACACATGGGAAAACATCCTCCTGGCAAAGCCTGGCTTGGGAAAGCTTCCCACCCTATCCTCCTGCTCCACAGCCTGGCAGGGGTGGGGATGCTCAGCACCCTGGGGATGCTCAGTGGGCATCCTGCCTGTTGGGTGATGGAGACCGGAGGGGTTCAGTGTTGGATGCTGGGGATAATGGGTGGCTAAACCAGCCTCACGCATGCTTGTGCTCTCCTCAGTGCATCCCAAGCATTGCCCAGCTGATTCACCCCTCCCAGAGAACCCCAATGGCCAACTTCCTGGTGTTTCTGGAAAGCCAGATCCAACCTTTCCCTTTACCCATCAGACCCCTCTGGATATGTCTCAGGCAGTTGTCCCCAGCCTGGGAGGGTGCTCAGGCCTGTTTCTACTGAGGTCTTGGTAGCGCAGACAGGGATGAGTCCCAGCTGCTTGCAGAGACCAGAGCAATCAGCGTTTCCCCATTCCTCATGGATTTGTGGAGCTTGTTTCCCAACCCCCTGGTACCAGCACGCAGAGCCTGGGAAAGGACCATCCCCATCTTCACAAACCACCCTTTGTGTCAATGCAGCTGCCTCAGGGCAGGGTAAGGGCAGCAGGAGCTGATGGGATGTGCCTACACACACCCGGTTCCTTGCCTGCCCCAGCATTTCACCATCCTCAGCAAGTGCTCCTGCACCCCAAGGGCACCCCCAGCTTTTGGCTCTCGCCTGTCACAGCCCTGGCAGGCATTTAAACCCCTTGCCCTTGCTCAGCAGCAGCAGCCTGCGGGGCTGAGTGTTGTCGATGGTTGCTGGCGCAGTCACCAGCAGCGTGGTGATTGCCTTCAGCCCTGGGTCTGTTTGACACTAAATAACGTGTTCAATCCTTGCCTCGGGATGCGTTTCAAGAGGGAAAGGTTATCACAGCCCCCAGGAACCCCGACCCGGGGCGATGCGCGCTTCGGTCCAAGGGCACCGAGGAGATGATGGGAGGCCTTGAGCAGAGGGCTGGGCTGCAGGGAGGGAGGGAGGGGGCTGTTTCTTCATTCTATCACACGGCCACAGTGCCAGATGAGCATTTGGCTAATGGGAAACCACTGTTTCTCATTTCGAAGAGCCACAAGGATGCCCCGATGCTGGAGCAGCTTCAGGCTGCTCCTGCCAAGACACCCATTTGCTCTGCTCAGGGCTGCTTACTCCCAGGCATTGGATGGGCCCGGGGCTGCTGCTGCGGATACAAACAGAGCACAATTCCTCTGCTTAGCAAAGAAAAGCCTCGCAGGCTGTCCCTGTCACCTATCACGGGCACAGCAGTGAAACCCCTGAGCTGTGGGTGGTTGTCATTAGGCTTCAGCATCAACAGGCTTCCGAAGGAAGGAGGTTGGGATGGATCGAGCCTCTCCCAAAGCCTCTTCTTGGTGCTGCAGGGGAAAATGATGCAGTTGTCACGTTTGGCTGATTCTCTTAATGAGAAGACCCATACGAGCAGGCTCCCATCCCACTTACATCAGTGTAAAGCAGTGAAAGCACGGCTCTGCTCTGAACGTGGAGTTAAAGGTCTTGATGAGGCATTGGGGCTATTTAAACATAACCTCTTCTCTGTGTAAGTGAGCAGAATGAATGCAGGAGTGCCGGGATGGCTCATCTGGATCCATCCCACATCCCACCCAGGCGGGAGCTGGCACGTCAGGAGGGTTGTGGCCATCCCCTGCGGAGGCTGCAGAGTGAAGTCCTCCCTTGCCTGGCCTTTCCTTGAAGGACTAAACGAGGATCCAGGATCGCTTTCCTGCAAACAGGCTTCACTTTAAGAAGCTATTCCTGGTATCTGGCACAAACATCTTGGCTGCTTTTGAAGCTGCAGCAGGGGATTAAGAGCGGAGCCGCACTTCCATCATGAGGCATCTTCCTCTCCCAAGGCAATAAAGCCTGACCTTTGAAGGCAGGGCTGGAGGGAAGGGTGAGAGCTTCCATGCAAACCTTCCTGTGGGCTGGAAAACGTTCTCTCTTTGTCCTGTCGTGTCCAGGCGCTCCTGCAAAGCTCTGCTTTAGCAACGCTCCTTTCTCTGCTCCTCGGTGAGGTGGGGAGATGCCTCCAAGGTCCTCTTGTTCCTTTGATAAGCAGGAAAGAGCAGATGCAGGAGGGGGAGGCACCTCCCCAGCATTCCCAGTAAATGAAAGAGAACTGGGACAAGGTTGGCTCCAGCTTCCCGGCAGCATCCTCACTCCAGGCAGGCAGACCCATGGGTCCTATTCCAAGCCTCTTCCCCTCCCAGCAGTGACACAGAGGAGCTGATGTGTGGGATCACTGTCCTCAAATCCCCTCAGCAGCACATTAACAACGATGCTGAAGCATTACTGGTGCTTTTATGCCACCGCAGCAGCCTTTCCCCACCCTCATCTCACAGGGGACACCAGCAGGTTTGTGCCAAGCCACTGGCTTACATCCCCCCCATCCCAGGTTATTCTCTGCATGGTGATGGTGTCCTCACACCCTCCTCTGATGACCTTTGGTGTTAATGACCAAAGCTGCTGCTTGCCTCATCCTCCTGCTCAGAGATTTCCTCCGCCTCCAGTTCATAACCTGTGGTTCCTGCGCTTAGCACAAGCTTAAATAACTCAGTAGCTCCTACTCCTTCTATTCCCTTCCCAATCTTCTCCTCGCCACTGTGTGCTCCCCCTTTAATACTTTCTAAAGGATGCAGACCTACTTTGGGGGGGGGGGGGTTTCTCCCAGCCTTTCTATCTAAGTTCCCCAAGTCCCTGAGTCATTCCAGTTGCTCTCTGCTGTGCCATTATCCATCTCTGTAATGTCCTCTTTCATATTTAGGTGATCAAATCTGGGCACAGCACTCCAGATGCACCCTTATCACTGAGTCCCTTAGACCATATTAGAAACATTTCCTCCAACATGTGCTCAGTATTTGCTATTTATGCTTTCTGGGCTTGGCTCAGCTGTGGAGAGCAGCGCAGACCCCTGCAAGATGGGCTTTTCCTGGCTCCAATTATCCATAGGGGTCACATCACGGCGATGTCCATGTTGTGACATCTGGATTCACCCCCACGTTGGTGCTGTGCCATCAGAGCGGTCCCCTGCCTGAAGTTTGCTCTAGGAACGTGGTGTAACAGTTGTCTTGTGTGCTTGGAAACTGGGAATGGGAGAGGGTTGGGATGGGATTTTTGATGCTGGGAAGGATGGGTTGGATGTGCCAGGACAAATCGCTTCCCAGCCTGCAAACTGGGCAGAGCGGCGCAGTCTGGCATCAGGCGCATCCAGACCTGAGCGTTCAGGTTCTGTCGTGCCCTAGGAGGTTTGGAACCTTCTCTGAGCTGCTGGAATGGGGGATGAGGGCAGATGTTTGCTCCCTGCTTTCCTCCCATCCCTGTTCCCGCTCCGTTCAGTGCTGTTGGCTTCCTGAATAATCCCTGTTCCATTGCCTGCAGTCCTCAACTTGGTTTCTATCATTAAGGGTATCACCTTCCCCAGCAGCCTCCTCCCTGCAACATCCATGTTAAAGAATGGTGTTCCTCTCCTGCGGCCTCTGGCATGGGAGGGACACTGCACTGCAGGGGTGGTGCTGGGGCCATGTGTCTCCTTTGGACCAGGTTATGGATCTCCGTGGCTCAGTTTGAGCCTGAGGAGAAGATGAGGGACTTGGGAAAGGGGAAAGACACACCCCACAATCCCAGTATTTCCCCATATAATTCCCTGTCACCCTGACCTCTCTTTGCTTTTCCCAGAGGGTCCCTGGCAGGATTATGCCCATTACTACCGAGGCCTATGGGACTGCAGCAGCGAGCACCCCGACGAGCTCTCCTTCCACCGCGGAGACCTCATCTACATCCTCAGCAAGGTGAAGCATCCCCGTGCTCATCGTCACAGGGCTGGGGCTCAACTGCAAGGTCAGGAGCTGATGGAGCTGGTACAAAACAAGGTCCAAAGCAGAGTTCAGTGAGCAGCTCAGTGGAGGGGGGAGCAGGATGCCCCCCAGTGCCACTGCTGCCCTCGCACGTGGCATTTCAGATGCCCTAGAGCGGGATGTTGTGTGCTCTCACTGCTGTTTTCCATGGCGCTGGGCTCCGTACGTGCCGTTGCTCGGGTATCCCAGGGGTGATTGAGTTGCTCATTGGGTGTGACCAGGGCTCCTTTCAGCATGTGCACGCAGGTGAATAACTTGTTTGCATCAGCAGGGCTGCGGGGGTGCTGTGACCCACTCCTGCCCTGCTCAGCCCCGCAGGGCTCTGTCCTGGCTCCCAGCCGGGTCCCACCGGAGCACGGCGGCCCCGGTTCATGCCGGTGATGAACTGGGGCGGTTGGGTTTTCATAGCCTGGTTTGTGTTAAAGGGACCTTAAAGCTCCTCCAGCTCCAGCGCAATGGGCAGGGACACCTTCTGCTAGAGCAGCTTGCTCCAACCTGGCCTTGAGCACTGCCAGGGATGGGGCAGCCACAGCTTCTCCGGGCACCCTGTGCCAGCGCCTCAGCAC
>WYDI02024565.1:15251-44388 GCA_009867235.2 Psittacus erithacus | reverse complement strand
GAAAGTTAGAAACACAGCGCTGCACCAGCCACTAAGAAGGAGAAAAAATGACTGCTACTGCTGAACCCATGACAGAACTACAGGCCCCTGTCCATATTCTAAATTAGCCAAAGGAAGATGCTGAACTTTCTTAGCCTGCAGTACTTAGGAAGTATCTTTATAACTAAGATAACTGAGATACAGCATTACTAACACATACAGTTGTGCCCAGAGCTGTGCCTCCCATGCCTGCAAAACAAAAAGGGAATGGCAATCAAGCCACCTTAAAATAAGTGTATAAGCACTTGGTTCAGTTGCCTAAGGAGAGATATCTATTAGCATTAGAAATGCCCTGTGGTATCTGAATTACCCAGGTGAGGCTAGCAAATATGATGCAGGTTCTATGGGAAGTCTATGCCATAATGGACAGGCGTTTGGAGGACACAGCAAATTAAACTGCATTAGCTGCCCCTTCCTAGGCACCTGAATCTCACCAGGCTGATAGCCTAAAGAAAATGCAAACCACCTGTTCTATCTCTTCAGGAGAGATTAAGATGTTACATTAACTAGAATTTTAGTTAGACCAGGAATACTTGTTTGAAGAAATTCTCACAGTCATACCCATTTATTGTGCATTGGCTGCATGGCAGAGCAGAGTTCAGGACTGCTACCTATATTCCATGTGGAGGAAATTAACACAAATTATACACTCCTGAAGTGAACTTAATGCACCCCAACTGCTAATGAGCATCCAGTCTGTGGAGCTAGGGTAGAGCTAAGCCTAAGTAAGAAATCCTGAAACATGTATGAATGGATGTTGAGACCCCAGCATCATCTGTTTCATTCTACAGATACAATTGTTTTGAGATGTACTATTTGTTAAAATAGACAAAACCTACCTCTCTCCTTTTCCCACTGACTTTATATAAAAGCATATACCTTCTGCATACTAGTCTAACCAGTCTTAACAGTTCCTGTCAAAGAGATGTAAAGATTTCCAGGAAAGCAAAAATCCTTTATCCCTGCTATTGAAGCTGACCTCCATGCAGCCAGTACTGAAGAGCTCTGAGTGGAACACGTTCTTATCTATGAAGTGCCAAAGACGGGAATCCAGATGCTCATATACTGGATTATATATGTATTCATCCATGAAACACTCCTAGAAAGTGTCTATTTCCTCTGATCAAGGTCCCCAGGGTCTACAAATTATCCAGGCTGCTGAGAATGAACAATCTGACTGCAGTTTGGCCATGGTTTCTCATTTCCACTTCCCCAGCTGGTCTCATAACCTGTTAGTCGATGCAGAGAGG
The DNA here is from genome assembly GCA_009867235.2 of Psittacus erithacus. Classification (NCBI taxonomy): domain Eukaryota; kingdom Metazoa; phylum Chordata; class Aves; order Psittaciformes; family Psittacidae; genus Psittacus; species Psittacus erithacus. The sequence goes on along the minus strand of WYDI02024565.1, from coordinate 43,099 downwards.
TCTTTAAATGGCTTTAACAAATGCATTAAGAAAGTTTGAAAAAGAATGAAAAATGCTTTAACCTAGAATATACCATGGGAGTAGAGAAACTGTGAAGGCTATAATTTGGTTTCTTCCATATTCAGTGTGTGCCCTAATTAAGGACATTTTTGAAAAGGCAGGTAGCAGGTACATAATACAACACTTTTTTTCAAGATAATTAAGCAGACATCAGACAATGCTGTACTTCAAACTGTAAAGCTGTGTGTGAGATAGGAATCTGTCTTCTTGCAACAGTGTGTTTCTGAGCATGTGGGGGTACCTAAATTTAACCATTGAGGAAAATTGTTGGAAAGTCTTAGAGTTAGGCAGACCTGTTCTGTTCTGTCGTGTCAGTCTTTTCTGTTGTCTGATACTTTGTGGATTATAAACTTTTGTGGGATTTAGGAGTAGTAGATCTGGCCTAGGAGATGACCTTCATGAGGTTCTCTGACTAGACCTTGCTAATGCTTATTAAAAACATTCCTTGTGCAGAAATTTCCACACTTAATAGAACTTCTGTGTAATTTTTAGCAGTTTTGCTAAAAAAAATCACAAACTTCAATGCTTGTAACACACGCACACAAACTTTGAGGGCTAAGGAAACAGGTGCATTTCATGGGCATGCTGAGCAATGTTTTCAGTACATCTTAGCCTTGAACAATGTCAGTGTCACTGAGATCCTGCCAGTGCCTTTGTGCCAAGCCCTGGATTAAACCTCCATCTGTTTTAAGCAGTTGCGTACACTACTGCGTATAAAAAAAATACTATAATTATACACAGATTCAGCAGATATTTGGAAAAGTAAGGTGATTTTCTCTGTAACCTTTGAACCCAAGTATCCAAAGTACAAAGGATAATTTCATTGTCATGTGTTAATTGCTCTCTTTAGCTCTTCTAATGTCTCTCTTATCCCAGACTTCAGTGCCAGGCTGTTCTTTTGCTTCTCTGTGGTGGGAGAGGCTCAAATGGCAGGTTGTGACTCGTGTCATTAAGCTTTGAATGGATCTGTAGCTACTTGGAAAGATTTACAGCTGTTGTTTGATCCAACCCCAAAGCTTGCGTTTATGCTACACTGAATTTGGGCATCAAATTAAATGCTGTTATGAAAAAAAAGTTATTGTATTTTGAATGGCATATGTTTCCAATTATTTTAAAACACAGATGTTAGTGTTCTAAACATATGTGTAAGTCTTAATGACATATTAAAGTCATAAGAAATTGCATATAACTCAGAAACTTTTTTTTTTTTATCTCATTAGAATATTTTTTCAGGAGTCTGGACACATGATTTACTAAATGGTTGTATGAACATATTCTAATATCAATACAAAGTTTAATATCTGGACAGTCTTGTTTTATGCTCCACAGATCTTGCTTTCCCAATGTTACCATTCTTTAATTTTGAATAAACTATTTTATATTTTGACCCTTATAAGATGAAGGGATTAAATATTTAAATTTCCCAGAATCCTTATACTTCTAAATTTTGTCGAAGAACCTCTAAGTAGTTTTACAACCCTTTCACTATTAAGATAAAATAAATTTAGGCGACAATAGGATAAGTTATACAAATCAAAGTGAAGTATCAGTCTTCACTTACAATTAGAGCTGAAATTATTTTAATAATAATTTTTTTAAGCAAACATTTTAAAACACATGTTGAGCACCCCTGATTTCCTCTCTGCAGGAAACAGAATCCATTCAAATGTTTATCAATCACCCACTTCACTTGCTTTCTTTTGGAAAGACATTTGAGAACATCAGTATGACCATCTAGAAGTATGTAAGAAGTTGAGATAGGTAGTGCAAACATGTCTCAAACCTTGCTGAGAACATTTCCAGTCTGGAAATTCGCAAGATAAAGAGCCAAGAGATGCTTTCAAAGGCCTTGCAGAGACATTAAATAAAGGTTCCTAGAGCAATCCAGATTTCATTAATCTTTTCAAGAGGGATTAAACTAACATAAGTATAATCAAGTTCTGGTTGCTGCAAACTATGCTGAAGCTGCATCTGATGATGTTTTTAGCACCTTTTTAATTCATATTTCTTCTTAATGTTCTTCTGTGTATTCACTGTGTGTGTATGTCCACATGCTGGCAGCAGGAGCTGATGCACATTTCCTGTGAGGAGAGATCAGGGCTACCCTGTGCCAGACACAGCCAGCTTCAGCCGCTGAGCTCGTCAGCCAAGATGATGGCACCTGTCTGAAGCTATAAAGAGAAGGTAAAAAAAACACGTTGCATGGTGGTTGTAAGAGAGAGAAGTGAGGAAAAAAGTGTGAAAAACACCCCAGCAGCTATCAAGATAAGAGAAGACAGGAGGTGGAAGAGTGAAGAAGGGGGGTTTGTTTTCATCTTTGTTTCTCACTATCAAAATCTATTTCAATTGGCAATACATTAACTAGATTCTCCCCAAGTTGAGTCTGCTCTGCTCATCAAAGTAACTTGTAACTGATCTTCCTGTGTTTATATCAACCCATGAGCTTTTTCATCTAATTTCTCTCCTTTATCCTGCTGAGGAGAGAGTGTGAGAGAGTGACTGGGTAGGCATCTAAGCTGGCCAAGATCACTCCACCAAGGTATACATTGAATCGTAACAAAGTAAAAATTGTTTAGTTATAGCAACTGTATGTTCAGGGTGGATTCCAGCAAGCAGTATAGGAACTACAGATGCTGACAGTTGTTATGGTCTGCCTAATTCCAACAGGGAAAGAGACGATGAGCATGAGGACGAATCTTCAAAGCTCAGAGGTGAGTCTCTGTGTTAAACTTGCTAGAACTGTCTTCTAATCTTTGATGCCTACAGCTAGTTGAGGCTCACTCTTTTTTCTTTGTTTTTTTTAGAGAAGAGGTAATGCAAACACAATTTCAAAGAAAAACAGGGTGCTAACTATTCTGTCAGGCTAGCAATGTCATATTGCAAAAACATGCGTCCTAATGGTACCGGTCAGTAAATCCTTCATTACACCTGGTTATAAATGATCCAAACATTTCAAAAATGTAAATTTAAACACTATTTAATGTAAATTTAAGCATATTTAATGTAAATTTAAACACTATTTAATAGCAACCAAAGAAAACTTCATGAGTGGATATAAAAAGTGTCAGTCCATTCTTCAACAGTTAAGACAGTTTACTGTCCTCTAGCAGCTCAAATCTACTATATTTAAGAAAAGTGAGAGTAGCATACTTACAAAATGCTAGCCCTGTGCCATAAAAATGTGCACTAGATCTCTTTTATGAGAGGCAAAACCTTGCATTGCCCTCAACTGTACCCTGGCAATTATTCAGAGAATAAAAGGTTTGGTGGAAATATACTTAATAAATGTAAAGCAGTTGCAAAAATTGATTCATTTGTCTATCAAACAGTTGACTATAATCTTGTATATTTTGCAACTCTCCTGAAATTTCTTCCCTGATTTTTAAACATCATATGTTGTTTAAATATGTATAAATATGTGTATTTATATGTATTTATGTGCATAACCTATATGCTGGACTGTACAATGAGCGAAACTAAACTGCTGGTTCTGATGAATACCTATTCCAATATTGATTGGTGTCTTGAAGCAGCCTCATAAATTGCTGAATACAGACAAGAAAGCAAATTGCACTTTAGCTTGCACAAACACAGCTCAATGATTCTAAATCAGTGTTGAAATAATTTGCCTTGCTCATGATGTATGTGTTCTGAGCATGTCTCTTAGTCTCACTAGTTTGATAAAGAATGTATCAAAATAGTGTTATGAAAACATCAGTTCATTCTAACAAGCAGAAATAACCTCAAATTTATTGACTACTATACCTGGTTTTATGCAAAAAAAATAATAATCTATAGAAAATCTGTGAACAATCCAGGCTGTAGTGCTTGGAACCACAGTTGATTACAATTTGTGGTGTTGATGTGTTTTTCTGCTGGATTTAGGAGCTCTGCTTCGGCAGCTAGGTTGGGCATCTGCTCAGGACATAGGAACTATGGGTGGAAACTGTCTCAGGTCAAGCTCAGCTAAGAACTTTGCTCTGTCCATCAGACTGGAGTGATTTTGGAGGAAGGCAAGGGAGCTGTGGATGTGATACAGCTATAACCATCTTAAAAGTTCACAGGACAGCTTGAGAACTATGAGTGAGTTTTTCAAACACCTGTGAGATTCATCTGGTGAAATGTACATATCTATAATGCAGATATGCACAAGTAAAATGGTTGTCTAAAGTCCTTTCATACCAGCTGTCACTTTATGGATGCAATTCATTTTGCCTCAGGAGATACTTAGAATAGTCAGGTTAGGCCCTGCACAGAGCTTAAAATCCCGAACTCGGGCATTGCCCACAAGCACGGGAATCAGCTCTTAACTCAAACACTGAATGCATTAAGCCACCCCATAGGGTCAGCTTATCCCATAAAGGCATGAATCTCCATTACACTCTGTGTCAAATCTCCTAGCCCCATGTAGATGTGTCTTATGTCCTAAGATATTTCAAAAGGCACTAGCCATTTACTTGAGTAGCTGAGTAGCCCTTACCTGTGGTTAGCCAAACAGCTCTCTATGCTTTAGATTTCCTCACTGACTCATAGACTTCCTTTGATTGTACTAGGATTCTGATTCTAGCAACTCATACACATTTTCTGCATCACTTTAGGCTTGTACTGGCCTTTAATGTACATTTCTGTCAGTACTAACACAACTATATTTAAGCCCTTAGTTGTTGTTTTTTTGGGTTTTTGTTTTTTTGTTTTTTTTTTTTTAATTTAAAATTAAAATAATTTTAAGCTGAAGAATCCGGGCAGAAAATTTCAAGGCTTACAGGAAATCAAACTATTTCTTAGAAATCTATGTTAATACTTGTTCCTGAAATAAACTAATAAGATGACCTCCTAATTTCCCCTCTTTGCATATAAATAATAATATAGGTAAGTTAATGTTGAAAATTTCAAATTATATGTCAAAGTAAATATGTTATTATTTTTAGTGTCATCTCAGTTTCTTTTTTTTTCCTTCTTCAAACCTGCATTCTACCTTAAAAAAATATGAAATTGTGTAAACAATCTAAACTTTACATCTACAAAAAATATCTGTATGCTGTATGTTTATGATGATTACAATTTCCATTTGTGTCTTAGACTGTTGGACATACTTATATGCATCTAGGTGTGCTGACTTGCTTGAATACTGCAAACTATTATTTTTTCTAGAATGTCTTTCAAATGCCCCAGGTTTGAGAATTTTTTAAGGCCAAGAGAAATACTAAAGGGGATAACCAATAAATTAATTTATGCAATTAACTGGGTAAGGCTGTTGCCCTTCTAGCAAATCAGCATTGCAAATACCAGTTTTCACCGGGTCAGCAAATTCATCTCAGCTTGGGTCTTTTAATTCCTGTTGATGGGATCCTTTAACATAATTCAACTAAATACTAGGGTCACCCTGATCTCAAATTATGTGGTTATTTCCAAAGCACAAGCTGCTTCCCAGGAAGCCTAGCTTGTTTATTTACTGATGCGTGTCCAGATGTGCTTTTCAGGCTTTAAAGAACTGAATCAGAGGCAATTCAGTAAGTTCTACATGAATAATTTATCTTGTCCTTATACATTTTTAAGAGGAGAAGGGACTCTATATGTTAGCATTTTGCCAATGCAATAGAAAACACTGCTAACTGGGACTTGTGTCATAAGTGTTTTGGTCACTGGACTTGTCATGCTTGCACAATAAGTGTTTAATTATTCAAAGGTATGCCAGATTGACAAAATTTACTGAGGAGGTCAGAATATCTGGATGCCTGCTGACTTGTGAGTGCCATCAGTAGTTTTCTTTCCCAGGTACTGCTGGCTTTGAAGTAAACCTGTCATTTTCAATATAGATGAAAATACTCTAAATATCAACTGCTCCTCTTTTGTGAGATGACACATTTAGAAAATGTTTGTTCTTTTGTGAGCTCATGTACTGAACAGATAAATACTGGTGCATTCAAATTCACAATGTGAGATGAGCCCTAAGGCCACATATAGTTTCAAGCACTCCCTTGTTAATGCTGTACACAAGGCTAAGCAATGAGACAAGGCTGGGGAGCCAAAGTCTGGTTAGTTTCACCTAGTATTATGCAATGTCTGTATGAAACTGTAAGCCACTGTTCAATCAGAAACTGGCTGCCTGAGAAGGTAGCATGTGTCATCCTGTACCACTGAAAGCTTCCCAGAAACACACAGAGCAGCGGCCAGTCTTAGCCACTTGTTCAAGAGGAATGAATGGGGCAGGTATCAAAATAAGCAGCTAGCATGAAGAAGGGAATGAAGAAAATATCTTCTGACAGAGTATGTAAAACCTGTTTTTCTCTGGCCCAACAAAATAAAAGCTGAGGCTAACATGACTGCTGCCTATAAATACATGAAGTGGGTAAATATCAGGAAGGGACAAGAGTAGCTTCAATTTAAACAGTAAGTTGGCGCAAAACCAGAACTCAAAAATCTCAAAAAAATTTTGGCTACAAATTAGAAAAAGATTTACAACTGTTAAAGCAAAGATGTTCTGGAACATCATTTTTATATGAGCATTAGCACCTTTTCAAGTAGAACCTGATAAGCTTAAGAAGCTTGATAAATTCATGATATACCTAAGAAGGGATTAACTAACCAAAAATTTGACCACCAGCTATCACTCTTTTTCTCACCATGTATATTTAGAAAAGGATACTGCTTATAGACTTATTCAGGTTGCAAAGAACCTCAGAAAGTCTAGCCTCCAGTTGGGTTGCCCTCAAGGATAGAGAGGTTCTGCATCATTTCTCTGAGTTCCAATATCTGACTGTTCTCATGGGGAAAAAATTTCTCCTTACATCCTCCTGGGTCTTTCTTGTTTTGGTTTATGCCCTTTTTGTATCATTCTTTATACACTACTGTAAAAGCCTTGCTCCACCATTTTAATAACCTCCCCTTCAGTACTGACAGCTGCAGTTCAATTGCTCTAAAGTCATCTATTCTCTAGACTGGCCAATCCCTCTCCCTCAGCCTTTCCTCACAAAGCAAGTGCTTCTGAGCCATCCTAATGGCCATCTGATGAGCTCACTCCAAATACAGATGACTGTCTTGTACTGTGGGCATTAAAACTGGATGCACTGCTTTAGATGTGGTCTGAGGGCCAAGTAGAAGGAATAATACCTTCATTCTTTGTACTGGTTTTGATCCTTTTGAGGCAGCCTAAAGGGCTTTTGCATCTCTTTGCTGCCAGGATGTTGTCCGAAAAGCAGATTCATGCCACTCGCTCGGAAGTATTGTGTCTGTTCAGGCCTTCCTGAACTTCTCCACAAACCAAGTGCTCCAATACTGGCTTTCTTGTTACATTTATACACAAAAGTTACAAGGTAGCATACTCCATGTTACAATGATTAGTTGTAATCTACATATAATATCTGCTGCATCATTCCTTCTAATTGCTACACATGCAGTAACTATGTAACTAAGAACTGCCTGTGTACAATATATTATATCCGGCGGTGCTGGCTCATGCTTTGCTCGCTGTCCAGCAGACTCTAAGTTCCTTTTCTGCAAAGCTACTCCCCAAATCTCAGATGCCAGCCTGTGTTGTCGCAAGGGATTCCTCCTCCCAAGGCGCAAGAATTTGCATGTGTCCTCTATGAATTCCAAAAGATTCCTTTGTGTCTATTTCTTCAGCCTACCTAGTTCTCTCTGGAGGGCAGTCCTGATCTTGAGCATGTTGACTGGTCCTCCAAAGTCTGTCATCTTGATGAGACTGTGTGCTGATGCCTCCTCAAGGTCATTGATAAAGACTATAACAAGACAGGTCCCAGGACAGACTCTTGTAATACTTAGCTCATTACTAACTTCCAGGCAGACAATGACCCATTAACCACTGTCCTCTGAGCCCAACCATGGAATCATTTTTTTTACTCATAGCTTTGTCTGCCCATACAGACTGTAACACCCTAACTTTATACAGTGTCCTGACTTGATATTTGGTTCTGCCTTCCTAGCCTTCGTTCCAATTATTTTACTCAACAATGACTAGTTCTAATTTCTTGATATTTGTAGGGAAACATTTTAAATAATGATGGGTCTAGGAATCAGAGCTGGTTCCAATTTCAGAACTGAAAATTAGTTTCTTCAGTGGACAAAAATGAAAAGACAACCTTACCAATCAGGTAATTTGTTTGAGTAGGGGAGAGTCCCAAGGTATGACTTTCTCTCACCTCATGCTAGGTGTTTAAGAAGCAGCCAGTCATTCTGTACTCCCATGATAGTAGTGGAGAGAAATAGGTTTCACTAGGGGGTGATAAGTTTGATCTGGTTTAGACTTAGGAAGAAATGAATCATTTACTGGATACCCTTATTTCTCTCCTTGGACCACAAAGAGTTCTTTAAATGCCTGAATTAGAAGAGATTAATCTACTTCCCCATTAACTGTATCACCCAGGAGTTCCTGATAGATGATCCCAATATTCTACCCCTTACTTATGATCTATATGTGCACATAATGTGTTTAAAGGACCCAAGCCATCATAAAGAGCCATCATTTAATTGTGATGAATGGACTAGAAAAAGTGAATTTATAAAAACAGGTTGTAGCAGTAAAGATGTATTTTCACTTTTTGAAGAGAAAAATCTGGGCTGAAAGAGGGGGAATATAAATAAAGCAAACCTTATTCATAATTGATCTTTATTCAGCTGCATGTTAGAATTATATGTTGCCATACACACTTTTTTTTCTCCCACTGCATATGATATAACTTGTTCATGTATGTTCAGCTGAAGTTTCCACAGAATAAGTCATTAAACTACTCTGTTTCATTAATTCTTTTATAAATACTGCTGTTGGCAAATTTTTGATCCAAATTAATAGTTGTCCTTCCTGAGGTTTCCTAGATGATGCTGGTTTAGATTAATTGTTTATTTTGTGAAAGAAATGCAGTAAGAAATGCAATAAAAAATAAGTTGCTGACTTTATTGAAATATTCTGCAATGTTTATGTAACAGAGAGAATGTTATCAATATTACTGTCATCTAAGTATCAGTGTGATCTATATACTGATTTCTGAACTCTCAACCTTCTTGGACTATTATAAAGTGCTAAGTTTTGCATTCACATCTTTTACTTTGCTTAAAACCTTGTTCAGAGTTCCCTATTGAGTGTTTATCTCAGGAGATTCTTTTCACAGAACTTCTCTGTGTTTCGTTTTTATATTGTTTTGATTTGGGTTTCAGCCAGAAATATAGCTATTGCTACCTTACAGAATTAAACCCATTGCCTTCTCGTGAAGAACAGCTAAGACATGTAAATACAGCTTGGTATACTAACAGAACATCAGTGGACCAGGCATAATGTCTATATGTATACTTCTTTGTTGCATATAGCTACTGATAAGAAATTTGAGTAGAAGTATGTTGCATAACTGTTTAACAGGGTAGAAATTGGGAATAAAAGACCTGCCAGCACAAAGAAATTGCCAGACATTGGTAGTAACTACAGAGAGTACATCTAATGCATGTCTTGCAAAGAGAAAGCTGTTAATTTCTCTTTACCACTGGTGCCCCAGAATAGCAAACAGAAGAAATGTTCACACTCTGATTCCTCCCCTGGTATGCAAAGCTCAATAAATAACATAAAAAAAATTATATAACTTTCATTTTTAATATTTTCTAGGTTCATTCTTGTTACTGAGCTGGCGTGGCCTAGCCTGGACTTTCATGTTTTCCTGGCTACCAGCACAAAAAGCTTTAGCTGTGACACTAAGCATACAGTGGGATAGAATGTCTATTACTGTTACAGATTATACCACAGAAAACCATGAGGGAGTCACATGTAGTTCGTATCAACTCTTTTTAACATCTCACAGTAATGCCATCTGAACTACCATTCCTTTAATGACAAAGTTTGTGCATGCAGTGAAATTATGCTCTAAAAAAGTAGTTTTGGAAGCCATAACTACCTTTTGTTCCCTAGCTTACTGATTCAGCCAGAATAAACCAGCATAAATCTTCAGCATTTTTATTTCAAAAAATGTTACAAAATATTGAAAAAGTTTGTAAGAAAGTACAGCTAAGCTTAATCTGACTGATTAATCACTGCAAGACTGCCACTGAAGACTACAAGCAAAATAAAAATTTACATTCAGATATTATTCTTGTCCCCATGTCCTCGTTATGGCTAAACAGAGACTTTATGACTATGAAGGCTCTTTCCTATCCATTCATCAAATTAAACATGTCAAACTTCATTCCTTATTTTGTTGCTTGACTATGCTGTCACCAATACATGCAATCTTACCATGCATGCAGCCATCCATAAAGCAGCTATTGAAATAGTTCTTCAAGCCCTCAGCTTGGACTGCACATCTACTTCTTATTCCCTACATCTCCTCTGCTGCATTAAAGAAGGGATATTCGTTGCTCTTACAGCTGTTTGCATCATATCCTATTCTTGCGAGCATTCATTCATTTTGTAGGAGCCTGCAATCATCTCGTTTTGCCCTTCCCCAAAACTGTTATTCATTTTTTTCATCTTAAAAGCTTTTCATAACTGTAATACATATAAAAAACATAACTAAATAAACTAAACATGCTAAATTCCCAGTATGCCAAGGACAATACTGGATCAGCGTTTGCTCTGCTAACCTGTATTTGCCTTTCTTTTCCTGTTTTAGTCAGCGGCCTGTAAAGATAGGGTGAAAGAGCTGTAGAGACCATCTATCTGTTCTCTGTTTCTGCAGTGACAAGCACCACAGGGTCATAATGCACCTAGGGCTCTGAACAGTGTCATGGTCATCAAAATTACAGCTAGGAACAGTGTTAGGAATAAAATACAAACCAGTGTCTGTTTAAGTAACATTAAACCTAAAGACAAACAATCAAGATAAGTGGTAGGAAAATATCCTCTAATCTACCTCTCCTGATTGTGTTTGCCTAAATATCAGCAGAATTTTGTCCGTCTTGCAAAATTTTGCCTATCTGGCAAAATACCTCTACAATATAGTATCTCTCTATGATAGAAAGGACTGTGAGAGTTATTTGTTTTGCTTTGTTTACAAATCTGAATTTCCGTATGTTCTTGAACGTATAAAGGGGAAAACTCCAGGGCTTTACCAGAGTACAAAGAAATAAGAATTAGCAGAGAACAATTTCTGTTACCAAGTGCTTTGAGGAGGTGTGTCTAATTGCCCAGACAGCAGGATGAAAGTGTTTCCCTTCTATACATACTAGGGATTAAACACTGTAATATATATAGCATCCTTTTTTAACATTCCAGACTGCAGGCTTTTTGAAACAGTCTTTCAACAAGGAATATTATTAAACCTTTAATTTTTCCCCCTGCAACTATAATATTCTTCCCACAGAGGGAAATCCCTTTCTTCTGTGATACAGTGTGGCTAATCATTACCTTCCTTTTCAAAGCTGCAGACTCATTATAAAAATGTGAGTAGCTAGCACTTAGAGTTCTAACTGAAAATCACTTAATGTCATTAGATCTATGAACCCTGAACTCCTGTGCACTATTACCATTGTTAAGGTATAAAGAAGCTGTCTTATGGTGTTGGTAAGTATATCCACAAAGTTTCTTTGTGCTGCACAGCACCCATTTTATGTATAATCACATGTTATGAGAGACACGAGAAGATGAAATACTCGTAGAGAACATAGCATCCAATATTTGCAAATTCTAAAAAAGCAAGTGATAAAATTTTGCCTACCAAACTGTAATGGCTTAAATGCCAATAACAAGAAGAGCTTCTTTCTGTAGTCAATAAAGGTTGACAGCAAGAATAAAATAAACCAATACAAAAGTGAAAGAAAGCATACTTGTCAGCATGAATTGGTGAAGTTGAGAGTAAACATGTCATTGTCTAGGTGCTTAAGCAAAAAAAAAATCAGCCAAGTGAAACTGGGAGGCAAGAGCTTTATAGTCCATTGAGCCAGGATACGGGTTTATTCTGCAGAATTTACAGTATTTTGGCAGAGTGGAAGATATTAAGCAGGGAGTGTGGGGAGCCAGCCTTTTAGCAACTGAACCAAATTAACGCTAAGATAAGATTTTGTGTTGAGATTCCTTTTTCATTTAGAGGAAATAAAGAAATTCTGTCTTGTATTCAAGTGTAGCAGATATAATCACTGCACGTTACAAGCATTTCATTGTTAAGTGTATGGTTTCTATTACAGTTGCTTCCCTTCCAGGTACTCCAGATAAGCCACTCATAATCACCGCTTAGAATATTTCAGTCCAGATCATCTTGGGATTACATGACAATAAACATTGGCAAGTATAAATTAACCCTTTGCATTTGGATAGAAGTATACCATGGTTGATTTAATGCTCAATGCAGAATTTATTTTAAGCAGTTACAAGTAGACCAAACAGAAATGCTTTTGTGTTCTGGAAGAACAAAGCAAAAGGGCTCATGAGGAACAGATTGAAGAAACAAGGCAATCAATGATGATGATCACTGGAAGGGTTTTCTTGGGTAAAGCCATAATCCTGTTCCAAACTTGTTCTGTTCTGTGGAATGACAGACAGTGAGGTTCATGCAGCTATGTCTCTGGGCATGGTAGGAGAGCATGAACCCCCTCTCACTTCCATCTGCCAAGGCAATAGATGAAGTATTGTTGCCTTAAGTGTTTTGCCACTCCACAATGCTACTGGCTATTATTACCCATTCTCAGCACTTTGCACATGGATTTTATATGTCATAGTGGTCAAAAGGAAATCTTCTGTGTTAGTGCTGTATCAGCTGTATGCAGATGTATACATCTTTTTTATGGTAAGGACCTGCCTATATTTTGAGACCAGAGGTATTGTTACGTGTCGCTGTAAAGGGTTTTGGCCTAGGCCAAACATCCTGGGATCAGCCAGAACATTCTGGGCTCAAACATCCTGGAATTGGCCAGATCATCCTGGGCTGGGCCTGAACATAGAGGGGAGTGGCCACCCAGAGGGTAACACATTAGTGGCCAATCAGAGGGTGGCGATGTTCAAATCCAGGCAACCCTGTCAGTAGCACGAGAACAAAAGGTGTAGTCTATATAAACAGTGAACCAACTGGAAGGGGGCTCCGATAGTAAAGAGCTCTCTGACAGTAAAGAAGTTTTTGGCATAAAACTCTGCAGGAGTCCATGTCTTTAATCTCCACAGTTAAGTCTTATAAAACATTCCTTCATGCTAGTCCAATGACTAGTGATTCCACTATAAAGTAGGAAGATAGGGACTGCAAATATGGAAGACCAAAAAATGAATGCTGATATTCTACACAAAAAGCACAATGTAGGATAGAATTGCATTGGATATTTACATTGCAGAAGTGAGATCTAAGAATTAAAGAACTTGAGTATATCAATTCCTTCTATTGACCTAAAAAAATAATAAATATTTTTGTTTCAGAAGAGACAAGGCTCAGTGACAACAAACAGTGTAAGAAATGTGGTGGATCTCAGCACAAAATGGACTTTATTCACTGGGCATCCAGCACAAAATTTCTCATCATTTTTCCCATTTCTGATAAATTTATTCTATAATATATGAAAGGGATTTTCCTTCTGCAGGCTGCTCTCAGTGACCCAGCCTTACGTACCTCTCTCTGTCAAAGATGCTGCGAGATTGAAAGTAGAAATCAATACAATTACCATTTTGTTGTGCTGAGTTATAAAACTTCATTTTGGACACATCCTACATGCAAAATTGCTTTTCAAATAGCAAATTCCTCATATCATGCATAGCTTCTCCTCCCCAATGTTATTTCTTATTGTAGTTGTTTCTGTCTGAAAGTCCCACTTGTAGTTTATATTTCAAATAATTTGTGTTGCATAAATCCTGCTATTGCCTTCCTGCGCACATTCCTTTTTTTTCCTCTTGCCACTTAGCTCATATTTATTCCAATTATAATGCCAGTGACTATGAAAAAACTCCATATTTTATATTCTAAGTGTGTGGTTTCCCAGTTTTTTTATCTGTGGCCCATATGCAGATATAAACACCATTTCATGCCACTTAATTTAAATTATAGGCACATGACTATACTTGGAAGATCTTTGATTTACAGACAGCCAATCTAAAACTAATGTGCTATCCATTAAAGGAAAGTTTTCTGCTACATAAACTTTGGATATAGAAAGTGGAGTTTTTCAGAAGTGTTTAGATTTCTTCCCAAAGCACTTCCTATGAGAAAACACAGGGGGTTGTCCTTTTTATCGTCTTGGTGCTTGTGACACCTTTGCTTGTTGGTTGCTTTGTTTCTAGTTTCATAGAATCATAGAATTGAATCACAGAATCAGCTAGGTTGGAAATGACCTTTTAGATCAAGTCCAGCCATTACCCCAGGACTGCCAAGACCACCACTAAGCCATGTCAATGAAAACCTCATCTACAGTTTTCTAACAATTCCAGGAGTGGTTATGCCACCACTTCCCTGGGAGCCATTGTTCCTAATATTCAGTCTAAACCTCCCTTGGCACAACTTGAGGCTGTTACCTCTTACCCTATTGCTTGTTACTTGGGAGAAAAGACCAACCCCCACCTCACTACAAGGTCCTTTCAGGCAGCTGTAGAGTCATAAGGGCCTCCTTGAGCCTTCTCTTCTCCAGACTAAATAATCAATTACCTCAGCTGTTCCTCATCAGACTTGTTCTCCAGAGCCTTCACCAGCTTTGTTGCCCTTTTCTGGACCTGCTCCAGCAGCTTTTTGTCTTTTGTGTAATGAGGGGCCCAGAACTGAGCATGGTATTTGAGCTGCAGCCTCACAAATGCTGAGTACAGAGTGATGATCACTGCCCTGGCCCTGCTGGCTATAGTATTGCTGATACAGGCCAGGATGCTGTTGACCTTCTTGGCTGCCTGGGCATAAGCTGGCTTATGTTTGGTGGCCATCAATTAGCACCCACAGGTACTTTTCCACCAAGCAGTTTTCCAGCCACTCTGCCTTAAGCCTGTAGCATTACATGGGATTGTTGTGGCCAAAATGCAGGACCCGGCACTTTGCCTTGTTGAACTTCACACCAATGGCCACAGCCCATTGATTCAGCCTCTAAATGTAGTAACACATAGTGGGATTCTATTTTCTATTTTGAGGGGGGAAAAAAAGTGCAACACAATGTTATCTTGTCCTTTACAAATTCAGTAGTGTGACATTCAATAATTAATAGATCTGATTCCATACCATTTGTTCCCTCCCACCACCACCCCTACCCCTTCCCCACACACACCAAGAAAGCCATTATGATCATTCTTGGTTATTAAATGATCATTTAAATACTTCATGGAAATAGGTGAAAGGGTATAATCCTTATTTGAAAAGAGAAATCTCACTATTTCACCTCCACAAGATACTTCTGGCCTTTATCACTGTTAACATTTCATATAGTTCAATCTTTTCCTGACCTATGCAATGGTAACTGCATGTGTAATGGCCAGTGCTGCTGAAGCCTGATTAGAATTTATTCGAGCAGCCCAAAGGAATGCAGAGAAGAGAACATTTTTCTGCTGAGCTACTCAGGAACACTTTGCAGCTTCACTTAGTCCTTCCTGCTGATTGCTGTGTAAATGCTAACCAGCTGGAGAGCAAGCCCCACTCCTCAAGGACAGGCAACAGAGACCTGCATCTGTGGTGCATGGATGCCTGTAGTAAACAATCACCCATCCAAGCACTCTTTCGAGCACAGTGACCTGCTGCTTAAAGAAAGAAGTTTGCTTTCTCCTGACTTTTCCTCATTAAAGAAACAGTTCAGCACAGGTTTGGGTTATTTTTGGTTCAAAGAGTTACAGACAATGATTTTCCATTCACAGTTTTTCCATGTTGTCTCGTCTGGTTCCCAGACTGTCTTTGGTCAAAATGATGCACTATTTATAAATAACAAAGAAGACAATTTTTTACTGCTTGCATTTTTCAGAGGAAGGGACATAATTAGGCTTTTTGAACCCACTTATGAAGATAACCCTGGCTCCTTCTCCACCTCAAAAGCTGAATTCTGCACACATATTTGTTGTAGTATAAATGTTTAGTATTTCTACAGATGGTTCTAAAATCATAAGAGCAGTAAACACAAAAGAAAGTGAAATCAAACTGATGGTGACCTGAGACATGAGATCAATCAGTTAACCAGGGGATGAGCATGGTGCTGAGCCAGATAAGTAAATCAGATGGGGTAAAAGCTGGATTAGACAACATAGAGAGAAAATAAAGAACATCAGTTAGCAGCCTTCCACATTGGAGCGAATAATCAAAAAGTCTTGTGACTGTGTTTGTGAATGGACGTGTAAATTTAAGGCTGCTTTGTAATACACAAGTGCACAGAGATAGAATCAAAGTAGCAACATTCTTGTTTCAGGAGTTACATTTTTTTAATTTTGTGGTTTTTTAATGTGGCAGGATTTGTTTGAAGATTTGTATATAATTTTTATGAATCTCAGTAACTTATCAATTTATAATTTTGGTGGAGTGAGATCAGAATAATAAACTGCAAATAATTTCCAAACTACTGCCACTGGCATTCATCCATTTTTCTTCTGAATCCCTTTTCAGACTTCTCCCATAGAATCATAAATACTAACTTATTCAACTATTTCTTTCAAAGAAAAACTTCAGGGCCTCTAATAGAATGAGTGCTTTATGACCATACTATTCCTCGTCTTGAAAATGCTGATGTGTATTCAAGAAATGCGTTAAAATTTGGTATGCAAATATATCTGCAAATGTTATTCACTCAGATGAAATTTTAGCAGAGTATAAATCTGTTGACTGGGTTTTGGAAAGCTGAGTTTAACAGTTCTGTGTTTTCAGATCCATTCATGTTAAGCTGAAAATTCAAAATCATTTATTAGTCATCTTGCTAATTTTTAGTGATAGTCCTTGTCAGGCTGGAAAAATTCATCTGGAAATATTACCAAAGAAAACAATCCAGTATATACTGGGATCTTCCTGGTATATTTTATTTGATGCAGGCCTGAAGATGTCAATCCATTTTACAGCAACATTTTAATTGCAAGATAAAGGATCATATGATAAGGTCCCCAAATGATAAGGATTTAAAAACAAAACAAAACTCACAAACTAACTGCTATAAATAAAATAACAGATGAGTTTAAGTTTAAGGTTTGAATGTTTGAGTTATTTCTGGATTTGCTTCCATCAGTTTACCCATTTCAGCTGAGAACTGTGCTTAAAGGTGTAAACATCAGTTAGTCATGAGTGAGCAATAACTCTTAAAAAAGAAAATGTCAGGATAAAATCAGTTGCAAGCTGGACTTTGGTATTCAGCAAATTTCCTTTCTCCCATAATAGTGCACCCTTACAGTGAGTGCAGAATGCAGCATTGTAGGATGGAAAAGTGTAGAATAGAAGCGTTGACACTTAGCAATATTTTTCCAGAACAAGAGGTATTCGGCATTAAGTCCTAACAGCTTCTATTTTAGATTAAGGAAATAACAAGAAAAGTTCTGTTCTCTCTCGGTAGGATTTCTTGACAATAAAATGGCTTTGAAATCCCACAGGCATTATGGAGATTTTAATATTAAATGGATGATGCTAAGGGATCTCTAAATGCTGTAGCAACAAAATACTAAAAAGTAGATCCAGAAGAGAATAGTGTTTAATAGAGGTAACTCCACAATCTAGTCTGATTTTCTCTCCTTTCTTGCAGGGAGTCTCAGGAATGAGAAAACACCCAGAACTGACTAATGCTCTTAAAATACGTAATAGCAGTTATTGAAAGGACTATAAGAGGTTTTTATTGCAATATCTTTGGGTCATCGCTATAATAGCATACCATGAGAGACATTTTGGAATACTTAAATCATATTAAATTAACATGTTAATCCTAACATTTTATTAAAGTTTTTGTTTCCAATAATATATCTTGCACAAACACTGTCATGTGACTACTTTCTTTTATTTCTTTTCTCTGTGTTATAAAACTGCTTTTATTCACAGTGAAAGCCACCATACAATCTGAAGAGCCCTTGACATGCGCATTGAAACACAAAAATATTTTCAGAAGCAATCTCAATGATTCTCTGACCACTTGAGACTGAAATAATTATCCAATTGAAATATATTTTGTAATTTTATATAGAGGAGCTTTTTCTTCCATATCAGCATTTGCTTGGCTGCTTTTACAAAGATGAGAACTAGTTGGAGAGAACCAAAATGAAGAAAGCAAAAATGATCAGAGGTCAATAAACCCATGATCCACAACAGAGGACTGAATGAACAAAGAGTTACTTAGCATAAACTGAAAAAAAAAGAGAGGAAGGAAATCACAAGGTGCCTTTGTACATTCTGGCTTTCTGTTCTTTCAGCTATTAGGCTGATAATTCAGGCTACCTGAACTATCTCTCTGGTAAGGGTCTAGTTAGTAGTTCCAGTGTGTTCTAATAAACTTAATTATTGGATTTCTCAAATGGCATCAAGCTTACCTTAAAATTATATGTAATATACATATTATATACCTGCACCTATATAGACAAGAACTGATTAGTTTGGGAGTATGTAAAAATAAAACCTCCAGATTTTAGCAATATAGGAGAGATCTTCAGTATTTATTAGCTAGTCATTTATAAAGCCCTGTAACATTTTAACGAAATTCAAATCCTTAACAATTCTGCAGCATAGACAATGTGAATTTCAAAACATTTCATACATAATTAAGCAGTATAGATTTCCATGAGTAAAGGAATGTTATTATCTCTATTTTACAAATGAAAAATATTAGAGGTACTGATCAAGAAGAAATCCTACAAGAAAATATTGGGTTGTTTTCTATTATCTTTCTTTGTCAATAGCAGATGAGAGAGGGAAAGTTGTTACAGAGATAATTCAAGAAAAAGGGAAGATGAAAACATATGCTAAAGGACATATATGAAATTCATAAAAAAATTAAGACAAAAAATAAAAATATATAGGGCATTTTATTTTTTTCGAAGGTCAGAGATAATATGTAGGCTTTTGTTCAGCAATGTATTTTGGAAAATGCTTCACATTAAGCACATAAAAGATTTGTGTGGTGACAGTAAACTAAGCAGATGGGTAAGTACGTTACTTAAACTGCAGCATTTAAAAAAAAAGTAGAACTCCAAATCTAAATGCTGAATCTAATGCTGAAAAAAGAAAAAACCGCAAAAGCCAAAGAAAAAAGGGAGCAAAAGATCTTTTCAAATTTCAGGACCTTCTCATACCTAGAAAACCCAAAGTCACTAGTCCTCCAACATATGTTTTTATACACACATATAAGTTTATATATGTTCCTTCAAATATGTGTTTTATCTCCACTCTGGTAAAATCAGTGCCTAAGATGTCACACACTGCAGCAAATGAATAAGGATTTGGGATGTGATAGAGGACTGTAGCAAACATCTTAATTGCTTTACACTATATGCAGTAAACTACACTGATGTCCACTGGGGTAAAACTAAATTCACCTGATACTTTACAGATATGCCCTGGAGTAAATAAATCAGTGTGCATAAAATGGAAAGCAATGTCAAACGGAACAAGGCACAGCTTGGTTTTCCCCCATGTTCTACCCTGCCTTCCCTTTAACACCAGCTGAGATTCACTTCTTTCCTGTCACTTTTGCACCATCAGGTGCTGTACTGATCCTTACAAATTCTGTCATAATTTGGTGCTTTAGGTAAATAAGTCAAACAGCCTTTGGCGTATAATATTTGTATTTCTTTAGTAAGATTTTTCTCTTTTGTTATTTTATTTCTTGGTAATAATTTAGAGATCCTTCTTTTAATTACCATGCAAAATTGGTGAAGCACAGCCAGTGTTTCATTTATAATTAGTGGGAAAATAGGGACAGGAAAAAAAAAAAACCCTTTGAATAAAGGCTTCCTGGTAATTTTGTTATGATAAAAAGAAAATAAAAAGCCTCAACCAAGGATAATGTGAGAGGGGGAAAGTTGCATTACAATGATGTGGGTGTCCCTGTTACATTTCAGTTCTTGCATAGAAGTATTTCTACCCAGCCACCCACTAGTTTAAACATCTTCTACATAATATAATTTCCTTTCCCTTCAGTTTTTAGAACTTCCATAAATTCCTTTACTTTTTATTCCTTTCTTTTTCACTCCAGAGTTTTATTGTGAATTTCACAGGGGATCCTTAGTCAGGAATAATAATTTTAATATGTAGTTAGCTAGATATCACAGTTGATTCCCTAATAGTATCAGTCAAAAACACTTACATACTGCAAATTTTGTGAGTATTTTGTATCTACTGCTGGCTCTTATAATATCTCTTCCATATAAATGCATGCCAGCGATATTTTTCCCCCTGGCTCAAAGAGTCAATGCATTTTCTATCTTTTTTTTTTTTTCTCTGTTTCTAAGTCAAAACTCAGATAACTTGGTCAAATCCACTACCAGCAAGAGTGGGCACAACTCTTTAGAACAGATACAACCAGTCATAAATTGTATCATTGAACTTGGAGCAAAAGTACACTTATTTCTGAAAACAATAATGAATGTCATGGGTTCATATTACAAGTAGAGTATAATCAGTACCAAAATATGATCATAACTTACTTAAGAAAGAGTTTTAATGAATAATGACCTACTGACATCTGCATTGTGTGTTCCCTTCCATTCATGTGGTGTGTGGTCATGAATATAAGGCATTGCCCTCGTATCAGTGTAGGTTTTTTCACATTCCTTCAGAGGAATGTGAATGTTTGCCCATCTTTCTGTCTGCTGAACTGTATTTCTGTTTTCTTTTTTTCATACCTGCCAAGTTATACATTCTTAAGCATCAGCACAGAACTATTAAGAGCTTGGTAGCATGAACTCACACACGCCATTTGAAAACTTCTAATTCCAGTTCCAGAATAGACAGTTATTGACTGAACCACATTAGTTCAAAATTAAGAAAAAACTCAAAAAGTCATACAACTCAAAGCAGTGACCTTCTCAAATATGCCTGTAACTGCAGCCAATCTAAAATTCAGAGGAAACTCAGGACTGAGGACAAACGAACCTTAGGGTTTTCGAGCCAGACACCTATTACCTTGCCCCCAAAAGATTTTGAAGTGAGAGCTTCAGAGAGTTATATTTCTACTTGAGCTGTTTTCCTAGTAGCTGCACACTGAGTAAGCTCTTATAGCTTACATTGTATTTTTATCCATGTACTGCCAGTTGCTGCTGCTGACATAGATTGATGGAAAATTTTCATGTCTGTAGTGATTTTATAACAAATGCTTTTTAGGAGACACGTTTGTTTCAACATACAGAAGGCTTACACCTTATCTTTGTATTCTTTTTTCAATTATCCTTTCTCAGTTCTATCAGAACTCCCATTCTTTCTTCCTATTTTTCTTTCCTTATACATTCCTATGTGGCAACTGTTTAATGTACAGAATAGCTGAAGACTGATGTACCAGTGAGGATGAAGCAACAGTGGATAATGTTCTGTGCAGCATGTATTTTCTGTTAACAGTTTGGGAACTAAATATAAAGTTCTCTAAATTCAGCAGTTCTATGTAGCACATAGAGTTAAAGGCTCTGTGCATATGCAGCATCAGTGATGAACCAGGATTCATGAATGCTTTCTTTGTGCTACCCATAAATCTGCTGTATATGCTGCTGCAAAGTGTAGTTAAGACAAAATATTTTTTTAGGAGCTGAAAGTTGTCCTTCCTCCTCTTCTCCCAGTTTTAATCTGACAAGAAAACTTGTAAGGTTTATGATGTACATCTGAGGTTGTTGAGTGATTACTGCCACCTAGTTAATTCTTCATGCAATGGGTTATATACCATTAGTAGAAATGAAGGGCCAAGTCCTCAGCTGATGTATCTGACAGGAGATAATAAAAAAGGCTAGGACATCCAGTCCCTTTTCCCTCAAGGGAAAACTTGCCTTCAAATTTTTTTTTTTTTTTTTTTTTTTTTTTGGTTTTTTTTTGTTTTTTTTAAAATTCTCAAAAGCATGCTGCCAATGATGACTATTCCCTCAAATTACATACCCTAAAAAATATTTATGTGTATGCTGAGGTTACCCTCCGTATTGCAAGTGATACACACATTTTTCAAAGCATTTTGCCTTCATGTTATATGTATAGAAAAAAAGCCCTCTGTTGCATGCTGAGGATAGGGACATATTGTACCTGCACTGCCCATGTGCAAAACAAAATCATTAGCCATTCTTTAAGGTGTAAGACAAGGATATCCCATGATAAGCGTGAGCCTCACTGTGACTTTAAACTCTTGATTAGAGCAAAAGCAAAACATTTTGTCATTAAGATCAACACCCCACTACTGATAACTAACTTTCCAATATGTGCTTCTTTCTGCCCCAAGTGTTCACCAACTGCACACCTCCTTCTGAGAAACTACAGCAGTAAAATAAGAGAGTGAGCCTGGGGCACATCTTTGCCCCCTGTTTGCCTGTCTCAGGTTTGCAATGTCTCTCATGAGAGTAAACTGAATTTCCATGGAAAAGAGGCCTGTCTGTGATTGCTGCTTCTTTCTGCTGCAGCAATAGAGCTTGCAGCAGCTGGAAGAGACCAAGCATTATTTAGCCAAGGCCCTAAACTTCTGAAGGCTCAAGTATTTTACGGTCAGAGTACTCTCAGTCTAGACCATAACTTGGAAGGAGCACCCTCTTTCTCACCAAGATCCAGCTACTTTGGAACAGTGCCTGCTTTATCCCATTAGAAGTAAATAAATCATGCAGACTATCTGCCTTGCCCCCAGTTCTTTTAATCAGGCCAAAACCTGCTTGTGTGCAACCAGTTTTACTTTGTCAGTCCAGGAAAGGAGAGGAAGCTCTCAGAAGGACTGATGAGAACTCTGCATGCTAATTGCCTTTCTAACTGGAGAAAAATGTCGCAAAAAAAAAAATGATTATGAAGGAGGACAATGAAAAATTAGTTGCTTTGTCTAAATGCTTCCAGTTGTTGATAAATGCTCACTGTTTAGTCTCACCGTTTTTTTTCAGCCTGCAGCTGCAGAGCCAGTGTTCCTCATGCCTCGCCGTAACTGACGATCTGACTACATGCCAGATAACCACCAATTCCTGCTCTGCTGTCTGCTTCAGTTTGTTTTTTTTTTAAGAGCATTTTTTGTCTCCTTTTCTTGAACCTGATGATCTCACACCGGAAATTCAGCTTTTCTCCCAAAAAAGAGGGTCTTTTGTGATGGCAACAGAGCACTCTTACAATCAGCTGGGAGTTTTCCTTACTTAGGCAAGAAAAAAAATAAGGTCAAGAATTGACAGAGTTCCAGCAGTGCTTAAACTCTAGCAGCACAAAAAAGCTATTTAAGGAGCAACAAAAACCTAAAGACACATTTACTCTGAGGTAATGGTGACATAATTTTTTGAGAATAATTCCCAGTTATTTTAACCTATTTTTTCTTGCTGCATTCAGGACCAAAATGTGAATAGGATATAGATGTAAACTTTACTCGGAGACAGTGTGTCTCACAAATCAGTGTAGAAATGTCCAGCACAGAAATGGCTCTTTACCTTGACAATAAAGGCCAGTTTGATAGTTTATTTTCTTTATTCCTACAATGAGTCCATTGAAAAACCTTCATCATTTTTATTCTGCTTCAATGCCTTACAGTTTTCTATCCCTTGTAAAGGAAATAAAGTTACTGAAGGCAATTTGGAGACTCTGAATGAGATGTTGTTTTGAAGTTTCGTAATGATTTCATGAATTTATTTTGTACAGCAAATTACAGTCTCTTGATTGCTAACATGAGACTTTTAGGGTTTTATTAGCATGTCTGTGGCCAAGAGACTGGTTAAATTTACTTTAGCTTTGATTCAGGCTTCAGTAGTGCTCTTACTTTATAAGTAAAAGATCCCTTTGTAATCAGAATATCTTTACCCTGTTAATCTAATTTCTGTACTCCCATTTTTCATTTTCCATTTCCCCCTCCAGAGGCATTCCTGGAGAGGAGCTAGAACCTATTTCCTTTCCCACATAATATTACAGAACAGCAAATCTGCTTTTTACCACCTTTTTGCTCTTCAGAAAGTCTTCTTCATTGCAGTTCCTAGAAATTGAGTGTTGCATGAAACAGTGGAAATGGTCCAGTTTCTCCAGTATGCCACTCCCTGTGTATGCCCAAAAGAGTACACAATCGTTTTCCCATATGGTACTGAGAAGAGGCAGGCCGAGGCTTCCAAACTGCTGTACCATTACTCAGTTCCCATTTTGACTCATCTCTTGTTATACAGATCTCAAAAATTATCTTACATGGAAGGCAGGATATGGGAATGAGGCTTAGATTTACCTCAGGTAGCTTTAAATTTCCAAAAAGGCTTTTGTATCATCTAATTCAGTTATAGACATGATAAAGATAGAGGCAGAGGTAAAGAGAGATACATGGAGATGGACATGGAGATAGAGACAGATTTTATTCTGCGGTCATTGGAGTAGAGATACATCCTGAGGCCATTTCACTCCATGTAAACATTTACTTTCAAATGGGATGAATTGTCCTTTGCTGGTGTATCTGTAGGGATTATAGTGTCAGCCAGAATGACTCACTTTAGATTTCTGACATATGGACAGAGTTAAGTGACAGATACCTCATCACAAGATTCTGTAAATGGGCAGTTACCCACAAGCAAAGAAACTGGGGTTAATCTGTTGTTGTGTGAGAAAACATCTTCTGTGAACCCAGCACACTGTGCAAGCTGTGCAGCCCCCTCCCAGGATCTGCTCTGCTACTGAGAACACAAGGACAGGAATCTTAGGGAGCTCGGGCAGGGGTATGCTGGCAGATTTGTTGCAATGCTGCATGAGGGTAAAAAAGGCCAGTTGCACAGAGCTTTAGATGGGATCGAGCTCTCAGGACCCTAAAACTTCCCACTGAAGAGCTTGGCCAACTCAGTTTCTCAGTAGTGAAAGCATTTAGAAGATAAAGAAAGGTTTGCCAAGAATGAAACCATCCTACACAGATTCAGGATCATCTACTGAATGTAACTGTCAGATTCCACCCCTTATTTCTGAATTTATTCTCCTAGGTCTCCCTGCCCTGTCCACACTGCTGATAACAGTGTACATGAGCAGAAATGTTTCTCTTCCACACGGCTTCTTTCACCTGAAAATAAATGATGTCTTGCATAGAGAAACGTGTGTTACTCTTAAAAAATATCAAACAAAATCCTACAGTTTTTCAGTGAACATACTACTTTAAAATGATAATTGGCAGCATCTCTGTCCTGTTTAAAGGAACACAATGACTTCAGACATTCCCAGTTACAGCAGACTCTGATTTGAATTGCAATAATTAGAAATGTCCACTGGGTAGATCACTTTGTCCTTTCTCCTAATAAAGTATTCTTTCCTCTGATACTTTTCTTGATATTTAATCCAGTCTAATTTTGTCATTATTCTTGACAGAATATTTCTTTGCCAAATAGGTCTATTGCTAGTAAATACGACCTTGTACTCAATCCCTATTTTCCTGTTCTGCAGAATTCCATTTTTAAAAAAGAAACAGTTATATTTCACAATTCCACTTCCATTAAATGCTCACCCCCATCCATTTCAGGAAACCAACAACATTTTTTGTTTTTTATAACTTGAGACCAATAAGTGTCAGTTTAGCAAATTCAAGGTGGAACGGTCATGCAGTGTTCATGTAAAGACTCAGGCTTGAATACTATTCAAATGTCATCCCCGCATTATTTTAGCACATTTAGTCTTGAAATAAATTCTGGACGTTCAAAAAAGAATAAAAATGAAAGAATTGAAAATAATATTTGATCCATATTTTGGGCAAAAATTCACATTTATTTTTTAAATAATAAGCAGAAAACTGAGCTGAAAAAACTGTTCTTTTAATTCTTGGTTGCTTAACTGTTCATGGTACAGTTAAGCCATTGTCTCTGCAAAATTGAGTTATTTAGTTCTTTCATATTTATTTTTTTTTTAGTAATCATGAGTTAATTAGGCCTCAGTGTTTTGTATCATATCACAGCTGGATTTGAGTCACCTCGGATATTAGTTTACAAAACCAAAACCACATTGATCTCCCAGTGCATGAATAAAATGAAACTAAACTATACTATGAGAATAATAATAATGTAATATTCACCACATATTTTTTGTTTCACATTTGCAAAATCAAACCAAAAAATAAATTGTGAAAATACCAAAATAAACCAGGATCTGTTAAATCTATTCTCTGACATGTTTTCTTAAAAAAAAAAAAATACAAAAAAAATCTTGATGTGATTCTGTTGTTTGAACAGACATCTGTCCAGCTCTCTATGATGACTTTTGAACAAATAGAGCCATTTTAGTTCACTTTGACAGAGGGATAAAGGTCACAAAATCACTTCATCACATTTTGTGAAAGTTGTTATCTAAGTGTGTGAAATAAACTCCCATTTCAGCTCTCTCTGTGTACAAGGTAAAAGAAACTTGTTTATGATATGTTTTCTTTGCCACCAACCAGCTGCCTATTCAGCTGATGCATAGCTTTAGATAAGCGTAAGGAGAAGAGGAAAAAGAGAGGATAATATAAGAACATAATGGGATTTGGAGTAGTTCAGGAACAGTACCAAAACTTTAAAGGAGACAAGTCAGTAGGAAACCACATTTCTTTAGGTTTACAGCTTACAGAACAATTTGTTTCTCCCTAAATCAGCAAGTCACTTAATCTTTTGATGCTGCTGTTTCTTTTCTTCTTCATTTACCAGTGCATTCCACTAATAAAGCAGACATGGACATTAGTGTTCAAAAACCTACCTAATAAATACCTAAAAGTTCTATGGATGTGACCTTTGATCAAACCAGCTAAGTGCCCTTAACACAGTCTTCTTATTTTGAGTGCTTCAAATAATACAGAGTCAAGATTCTAACTTTAAGCAGATGAAAAACATTTCTTTTTTTCATTTAGAATAAGTAGCTAATATCAGAAAAAAAAAATGCATCATAATTTTTTAATAGTGACCCTACAAATACTAACTGATTTTTGTTGTACTAGTTGATTTTACGAATTTTGTGCTGTTGTTATGATGGACAATACGAAAAATGCGTGAGCTAGAAAATTAGCTGTCCTATTCCTTGCTTGTGCCACTGATTTGTTTTGTAATCATGTACAATTCCTTTTACCTTTGTTTCCCATTCTAGTCTTTGTCAAACTTGTTTGCTTATGAAAGCTACTGAAAAGAGAAACACTCTTCTGAAAAACATTTGGACCCAATATGACAGAAAGAATATGGGTTTCGGCTCTGTTATGATACCGTTAATGATATTTTTGTTGCTATTATTACACAATTAATGCAACTACTGCAAAGAATCTCCTACAGCTTTATTTTGCTGCCTTGGTACTATATATATAGGTCAGTCCCTTCTGATGTAAAATTAGCATTGGCTTCTCCCTCTTCTGTCTTCAACATTACAGAAAAAGAGTGATGGAGTTTGGTGCCTTTTCACAGAGATGGAAAACCTTTTTTGTTTAGATCTAATCCACCTCCCACTGTGACAATTTTCTTCTAGCAGGGAACCCTGCAAATAGGAGCTCTTCTTGGGAAAGCTATTCAAGACTGAAGATTGCATAATTGCACTTATACATGAAATAAGAAACTTTAAAAAAAACATAGAAATTACTGAAACACATAGGTACTGATTTCTAGCTGATTAAAATTTGCAGTGTCATTCATTGTGAAAATTTGTTAAATATCAGTTGTCCCAGTCAGAGATCTTGAATCCTTTGCCATTTAAGTTAAACTTTTTTGCCAATTTGTCATAGAATCATAGAACAGTTAGGGTTGGAAAGGACCTTAAGATCATCAAGTTCCAACCTCTCTGCCATGGGCAGGGACACCTCACACTAAACCATGTCACCCAAGGCTCTGTCCAACCTGGCCTTGAACACTGCCA